>CM051004.1:1765614-1768114 GCA_027704905.1 Muraenolepis orangiensis
TCACCTCTCTCCCACTCCTCTCTCACCCTCTCTCCTCACCCTCCTCTCCTACACCTCTCTCCTACACCCTCCTCTCCTCACCCTCTCTCTCCTCCACCTCTCTCTCCTCACCCTCTCCTCACCCTCTCTCACCTCTCTCTCACCCTCTCTCTCCTCACCCTCTCTCCTCCACCTCCTCTCCTACACCCTCCTCTCCTCACCTCTCTCTCCTCACCCTCTCTCCTCACCCTCTCTCCCCTCTCTCCACCCTCTCTCTCCTCCACCTCCTCTCCTACACCCTCTCTCCTCACCTCTCTCTCACCTCTCTCCACCCTCTCTCTCCACCCTCCTCTCCTCACTCCTCTCCTCACCTCTCTCTCACCTCTCTCTCACCCTCTCTCTCCTCCACCTCTCTCACCCTCCTCTCACACCTCTCTCCTCACCCTCCTCTCCTCACCCTCTCTCCTCACCCTCTCTCCTACACCTCTCTCTACCCTCTCTCTCACTCCTCTCCACCCTCCTCTCCTACACCTCTCTCTCCTACACCTCTCTCCTCACCTCCTCTCCTCACCCTCTCTCTCCTCCACCCTCCTCTCCTACACCCTCCTCTCCTCACCTCCTCTCCTCACCCTCTCTCTCCTCACCCTCTCTCCTCACCCTCCTCTCCACCCTCTCTCCTCACCCTCTCTCCTACACCTCTCTCACCCTCTCTCCACCCTCCTCTCCTACACCCTCTCTCTCCTCCACCCTCTCTCCTACACCTCTCTCCTACACCCTCCTCTCCTACACCCTCTCTCTCCTCCACCCTCTCTCCTCACCTCTCTCCTCACCTCTCTCTCACCTCCTCTCTCACCTCTCTCCACCCTCTCTCTCCCTCTCTCACCCTCCTCTCCTACACCTCCTCTCCTACACCTCTCTCTCCTCACCCTCTCTCACCTCTCTCCACCCTCTCTCCTCACCCTCTCTCCTCACCCTCTCTCCTACACCTCCTCTCCTCACCCTCCTCTCCTCACCCTCTCTCCTCCACCTCTCTCTCCTACACCCTCCTCTCCTCACCCTCTCTCCACCCTCTCTCTCACCCCTCTCTCACCTCTCTCTCACCTCTCTCCACACCTCCTCTCCTCACCCTCTCTCCTCACCCTCTCCTCACCCTCTCTCCTCACCTCCTCTCCTCACCTCTCTCCTCACCCTCCTCTCTCACCTCTCTCCTCACCCCTCTCTCACCTCTCTCTCACCTCTCTCTCCTACACCTCCTCTCCTCACCCTCTCTCTCCTCTCTCACCCTCTCTCCTCACCCTCTCTCCTACACCTCTCTCTCCTACACCTCTCTCTCCTCACCCTCCTCTCCTCACCTCCTCTCCTACACCTCTCTCTCCTACACCTCTCTCTCCTACACCCTCTCTCTCTACACCCTCTCTCTCCTCACCTCTCTCTCCTACACCTCTCTCCTTCACCTCCTCTCCTTCACCTCCTCTCCTACACCTCCTCTCCTACACCTCCTCTCCTTCACCTCCTCTCCTACACCTCCTCTCCTACACCTCCTCTCCTTCACCTCCTCTCCTTCACCTCCTCTCCTACACCTCCTCTCCTACACCTCCTCTCCTTCACCTCCTCTCCTACACCTCCTCTCCTACACCTCCTCTCCTTCACCTCCTCTCCTACACCTCCTCTCCTACACCTCCTCTCCTACACCTCCTCTCCTTCACCTCCTCTCCTACACCTCCTCTCCTACACCTCCTCTCCTACACCTCCTCTCCTACACCTCCTCTCCTTCACCTCCTCTCCTTCACCTCCTCTCCTACACCTCCTCTCCTTCACCTCCTCTCCTTCACCTCCTCTCCTACACCTCCTCTCCTACACCTCCTCTCCTTCACCTCCTCTCCTACACCTCCTCTCCTTCACCTCCTCTCCTACACCTCCTCTCCCTTCACCTCCTCTCCTACACCTCCTCGTCTCCTTTCCTCCCCCCTTCATCACCCCCCCCTGATCAATTCACTGGCCCCACATTTACATTTGCATAATCTGTTTAGTATGCATAATGGGCTTCTATCCGCTGTTTGAGGTATTATTCACTGACATCCATAATGTATACATGTCTATAATAGTTCATCACGACCATAACCAATGGCCAGCCAGCCAGCCCCAGAACATGTGTTGTTCATTACGATCAAAGTGCTCCACAGATTAGAGCTGCATAGAGAGGTGTCTTGTTGACCAACAATGAGGTCATCAGCTCTCCGGGTGGCAGAAGGTTGAGTTATTGTTCTGTTACATGAGGGTCTGCTTCAGGGGATCTCCTAGTCCCTGAATACCTAATAACTCTCAATCAAGTCGCTAGTTCTCGATATTCTTCTAAACTAACGTATGGTAAAGGTACGCATTAAAGACTAAATAACGGCTAAGGCTAAATCAGTGAGTCTGTGGCGGGATGTGAGCCTCTGGCGGGATGTGAGCCTCTGGCGGGATGTGAGCCTCTGACGGGATGTGAGCCTCTGGCGGGATGTGAGCCTCTGGCGGGATG
>CM051004.1:1775614-1778114 GCA_027704905.1 Muraenolepis orangiensis
ACCCCTCCGCTAACCTCCGATCCGCTCTTTAGAAGCGCGCTATTTAACACAGCGCTAATACGGATAACAGCGGTAATGTTGACAATAATCCACATTAAACTGGAGGGCCCTCAGTAGAGCCATACCTCCGCCACACCAAAACGGCCCATGGATCTGGATTCGGATCTGGATCTGCACCAAAAGTTCAAACTCAACTGTTCCTTGGCCCATAAGTCATCTAACCACCAAGTTGTGTCCAATTCCGTACATAACTTGTTGAGTTATCGTGCTAACAGACAAACATACAAACAGACAGACAGACAGACAGACAGACAGACAGACAGACAGACAGACAGACAATCAGGGGCGAAAACATAACCTCCGTCCCATCTTCGATGGCGGAGGTTATAATACATGCGTAGCGCTTTCTGAATAGACTCAAAGACACCGCAATACAAGACAGACAAGAGCAAGAATGTCAAGAAAATGTCAAAACAAAGTTAGATTTTACTTTTTAGGAAACTTTAGCAACGCACGGTGAGTCTCAGCAAATCCTACAGAGGAAATCAATTGATGAGGCGTAAATATTAAGACTGCAAAGACATGCTAAAGAACAAGTGTCCAGTGAACTGCAGTGGGCAGGATAGACATCACATCACATTACATTACATTACATTACATTACATTACACTACACTACATCACATCACATCACATTACACTACATCACATTACATTACATTACATTACATTACATTACACTACATCACATTACATTACATTACATTACACTACATTACATTACATTACATCACATTACATTACATTACACTACATCACATCACATTACATTACACTACATTACATCACATTACATTACATTACACTACATCACATTACATTACATCACATCACATTACATTACATCACATTACATTACACTACATTACATTACATTACATCACATTACATTACATCACATTACACTACATTACATTACACTACATTACATTACACTACATTACACTACATTACATTACATTACATTACACTACATTACATCACATTACATTACAATACATTACATTACATTACATTACATTACACTACATTACAGTCATTTAGCAGATACTAAAGGACGCTAGAGGAGGAGGAGGAGGGGGAGGAGGAGGAAGAGGGGGAGGAGGAGGAGGAGGGGGAGGAGGAGGAAGAGGGGGAGGAGTGTGAGGAAGAGGGGGAGGAGGAGGAAGAGGGGGAGGAGGAGGAAGAGGGGGAGGAGTGTGAGGAAGAGGGGGAGGAGGAGGAAGAGGGGGAGGAGGAGGAAGAGGGGGAGGAGTGTGAGGAGGAGGGGGAGGAGGAGGAAGAGGGGGAGGAGTGTGAGGAGGAGGGGAGGAGGAGGAAGAGGGGGAGGAGTGTGAGGAGGAGGGGGAGGAGGAGGAAGCATGGCCACGCCACCGCCGGCGCGCTCCACTAACGGGGGTGGACAGGGGAGCGGTGGCGCCATCAGGGGGTCGTCGATTAGGCGTGACAGCAGAGAGCCAGCGCTGTGAACACATCCCCTCTGCACCCTGCTGGCTCAGGGTGGCAGGGTGGTCCTCCTTACCGCACGCTCCTCTGCTCTCCTGAAGGAATGGCTTTAATAAGGCAGACGCCAGCCTCTCGGTCAGACCCCCTCGGGCCCTGGATGGCTCCAGTCTGCTGGGCGCTACTGGACTACAGCTAGCTAGCCTTAGCCCCCGTCCTCCGCTTGGCGCTACTGGACTACAGTTAGCTGGCCTTAGCCCCCGTTCTCTGCTGGGCGCTACTGGACTACAGCTAGCTAGCCTTAGCCCTCGTTCTCCGCTACAGCTAGCTAGCCTTAGCCCCCTTCCTCCGCTAGGCGTTACTGGACTACAGCTAGCTTGCCTTAGCCCCCGTCCTCCGCTACAGCTAGCTAGCCTTAGCCCCCATCCTCCGCTGAGCGCTACTGGACTACAGCTAGCTAGCTGTAGCCCTGGTCTGCTGGGCACTACTGGACTAGAGCTAGCTTGCTAGTTGTAACCCTGGTGATTGCTATTAGACTGTAACTAGCTAGCTAGTTATAGCCCCAGTCTGCCGGGTGCTACTGAACCTAGCCACAGTCCGATCACAGCTAACTTAAGTGGGCCGCTAGAGGACGTTTGTCCTCTGATGCCCGTAGCGCTTTAGCGCAACCACCCTTTGTGAAGCTCTGAGAAGTGTTGTAGGGTAGCCAGAGGTAGCCATTTGGGCTCCCCTCAGACGGCGGTATGTAAAGGAACCCCGGGCCTGGTTGGTGTGTCGCTCTTGACATTTATATTGAATTCCACCTGTTTATATCTCAGGTCTACGTCTTACTCCGCCACGCAGAGCAGGCCTGACAACCCCACTCAGGACTCTGGGAGGGAGCTGACAGGGTGAAGCTGGAGAGCCGACACACCGCCGCGTGTCCTATCCGATGCTAACACTGACTACGCACCGCCGCGTGTCCTATCCGATGCTAACACTGACTACGCACCGCCGCG
>CM051004.1:1780614-1783114 GCA_027704905.1 Muraenolepis orangiensis
CCTATATGTTTGTGTGTGTGTGTGTGTGTGTGTGTGTGTGTGTGTGTGATGTGTACGGTTATTGCACATGTCAGCAGAAATTATAATTGCTAGCTTTTACTCATATTAATTTGCGACTCTATAAAGTGAACCAAATAGATAAATAAATAAATAAATATGAAATTGCCATCACAACTTGGCTTCAAGTCAGGGACTCAATCCTAATTGGATAGCAAATTATAAATGATATATAAGAATGAACCAGAGCATCATACAATACTGGAACCCCTAACCCTGGAAGTGTTAATGCCTTGCTCTCTCTACCAGTGGGAATAGAACCCCTAACCCTGGAAGTGTTAATGCCTTGCTCTCTCTACCAGTGGGAATAGAACCCCTAACCCTGGAAGTGTTAATGCCTTGCTCTCTCTACCAGTGGGAATAGAACCCCTAACCCTGGAAGTGTTAATGCCTTGCTCTCTCTACCAGTAGGAATGGAACCCCTAACCCTGGAAGTGTTAATGCCTTGCTCTCTCTACCAGGGGGAATATAACCCCTAACCCTGGAAGTGTTAATGCCTTGCTCTCTCTACCAGTGCGAATGGAACCCCTAACCCTGGCAGTGATCCTAATACTAGGATGGGTTAAATGAAGAGAGCTAATGTCACTGTGTTAGATGTTAGATGACCAATAAAGGTTCAGTGGTATCGCTCACGACCCGTCCAGCTAAACGCTCCGTCACATTGTGGATCATGCTACAACCCCACCCACACACCACCACCTCCACCACCTCCACCACCTCCACCACCACCACCTCCACCACCACTCACAGCATCAAACCAACCAACACAAGACCCCCCACTGTTCTGAGACAGAGCAGTAAATGCCAGCCTTCTCTTTGAGACACATCGGAGGAGGAGGAGGAGGAGGAGGAGGAGGAGGAGGAGGAGGAGGAGGAGGAGGAGGAAGGGGTGGGGGAGTGGGAGGAGGAGGAGGAGGAGGAGGAGGAGGAGGAGGAGGAGGAGGAGGAGGAGGAGGAGGAGGGAGGAGGAGGAGGAGTGGGTGGAGGAGGAGGGGGACGAGGAGTGGGAGGGGAGGAGGAGGAGGAGGTGGAGTGGGAGGAGGAGGTGGAGGAGGAGGAGGAGGAGGAGGAGTGGGAGGAGGAGGAGGAGGAGGAGGAGGAGGAGGAGGTGGAGGTGGAGTGGGAGGAGGAGGAGGAGGAGGAGGAGGTGGTGGTGGTGGTGGTGTTGGAGGGGGTGTTGGGGGGGGGGGGATTTGTTTGATCATATATCTGTCAAAGTGTGACAGCACGGACCAACATCTTTAATTAAAGATCAGGTCCACCCTTTCTCCTCCCTCCCTCCCCCATTCTCCCCCACCACCAACACCTCCTCCTCCTCCTCCCCCTCCTCCTCCTCCTCCTCTTCCTCAAACAAAAAAAAGGGAGAAAAAATAATCCATGCAAGGCCAAAGACGTGTTGTCATGCCAACACCGCTGTCCAAATGCCACAGAAATGGAGACAGAGGATAATGTGGGCTGATGGATGCTGACAGCCTGGTACTCATCTGGGGGGGGGACAGCCCCCCCCTTTACACTTTGCTTTGTTGTTGTTCTTTTGGAAGCATGGCAGCAGAACCCATCCAGGAACCCATCCAGGAACCCATCCAGGAACCCATCCAGGAACCCATCCAGGGGGTCCAGCAGTCTTTGATGCTCTCCCAGATGCTGTGTGACTCACAGACTCTCTCCTCGCTTCTCATCATTTTAATATTTAGTGTCGTCGTCTCGTTCTCTTGGTTCTCGGCCGTTTGGAGAAGTTTAATGAATGTTTACCGCAGCTTTGGAAATCTTGTAAGCTTCAACTCCTTCAACCTCAAAGGAGAAACTTAACCACTAACAAGCTGTGGCTTTGTGCTGTTGTTTCAGTGGAAAAATCCTAAATTGATGTATATATATACTGTATATAAATATCTATCTATATATCTATCTATATATCGATATAGATAGATATATAGATATATATATAGAGATATTTATATACAGTATATATATATATATATATATATATATAGTATAAACGATTTAACTACTTAAAGCTTCATCTTTCCCAAACCCGATTGGCCTTGACGTTTATTGAATATGGATTTGATTTGGTAAAGGCCAAGGAGCCGCAGCAGGACGAATGTCATGTTTGATTCTACTTTACAGTTTGTTGTCTCTGGTTGACATTCTGTTCCCATCCAGAACAAAGTATCGCTCAGTCGCTTAGATCCATCAGGACGGAGACTCAGCCATTGTGGACACTCTGTTCTTTGTTTTCTTAGTCACACATACACAGACATGCATGCACACAAACACACACACAACAACACACACACACACACACAGTCCTAGCTTTGCGGCCGCCTTGGTGAGCAGTGTATAGTGCACGTGAGAAGTGCACGAGAGCAGGTACATAGCGCTGTCTGACAGTAACACACTCTATTTGAAATACCACCTGGAGGAAGCCGGCATCCATTAAAGA
>CM051004.1:1803114-2053114 GCA_027704905.1 Muraenolepis orangiensis
GACAGGATGCAATTTGTTCAATTTCTGCTTGACCGGAAAAAGTAATAATATGTATATATATATATATATGTATAAATAAATAAATAATAATAATAATAATAATTATACATCTGTCCTTCTTATCTGCATTGTACTATACAATAATAACTCTGATATGACTCTTGAGATTACCTCAGATCAGCCCTTAGGCCTATCCTACGCTATCCTACTGGGGAGTCTGAGGCTACTGTCATATCATGTAGCATGTAGCGTATAGCTAGCTCCCTCCCTTCCTCCCTCCCTTCCTCCCTCTCTCCCTCCCTCCCTCCCTCCCTCTCTCCCTCCCTCCCTCCCTCCCTCCCTCCCTCCCTCCCTCTCTTCCTCCCTCTCTCCCTCTCTTCCTCCCTCCCTTCCTCCCTCCCTCCCGCTCTCCCTCCCTCCCTCCCTCCCTCCCTCCCTCCCTCCCTCCCTCCCTCCCTCCCTCCCTCTCTTCCTCTCTCCCTCTCTTCCTCTCTTCCTCCCTCCCTCCCTCCCTCTCTCCCTCTCTCCCTCTCTCCCTCCCTCCCCCGGGACCCCATGGCCCTGGATGTGGTTCCATGGTGGATGGTTTATTGGCAGGCAGCCAGTTCAAACTGGGGTGGAAAGTATCCTACTTGAGTACTTTGATTAATGTACTGTTCTTAAGTGTACATTTCCAGATATTTTTACTTTACAGGAACCGGTTTCTATATAGGTGGTATGAATTAATACTAATATAATATATTATATATATATATATATATATATATATTATAATTAGTTTGCAGGGGTACTTAATTTGTACTATTCCAAAAAGGGTACTAAAAAACACTAATTTCTGAGAGGATTGAGACTATATATAGGCTACATAAAATATTATAATATATATATTATAATATATATATATATAAATATTATAAATATATAATATAAACACAATATATTTTTCCATTAATTCCTTGTCCTCGTCTCTCTCTTCAGGCGAATGGCGGCTGGCAGGACGCGGCCACGCCCTCCTCTGTGACATCACCGACGGAAGGACCCGGAAGCGTTCACTCAGACACCTCCAACTGATCCCTCCTCGTCCTCCTCGTCCTCATCCTCCTCCTCACCCCCCCCCCACAGTCAGGACTGATGATGAAGGTGGCGTCTGCGGACATCTGGGGGCTGAGGATCTTTCTAGGACACTGTGGTCACGCCATGACCGCCTCAATTTGCTTTTTTCCGTGAGTCTCCTTCCGCTTAAGGATTTTGTACAGTTTCCTCATCGCCATGACGACCCCTCGGACACATGGCCTCTTTGTATCCGCCCCCCTGGCGTTATGTCACGCCCTCGGAGAACCAATAGGAGAACACCGGCCCCTCCCCCGCACCCGGCCTGGATCTCATCGGAAGAAACTCAACGCAAACCAGAACAAACACACTTTTTTTGTCCGTTAAAACTGCTTTGAAATCGATTGTTTTGTTTGTTGGAATTTACTGAAATCAATTTTGCCGACTCAAACGTTTCAAAGTGTATTGTTTTGTTTTAGTTTATTCACGTTATGTCCATCCGTCGTGCCAAAGTTGAACCCTGGAGGTGTTTTTTTGTGGATAAGTTGCGTCGTGTATTCCTGTTACTTGTACTTATTTAAGGTAACATTTGGTTTTAGCTGTGAAAAACGGTAATTCTTTATATCCAAACTTTGGCGTTTATTTGATATATTTGTATTCCAAGTGATGTAGAACAGGCAGTGACAGAAGTCATTTAATATTTTATTTCCAGTGTACTATATTATCGGCTCATATGCAGTAAATATAAAACCTCTTTTTATAAATTATCAGTTATTTAAAAGCAAAAACTATAATCAATTTTACTCATTTTAATCAGCTAAATATGATCATATTGAACTAAGTTGGTGAACCGGAAGTTGGTTCTTTCTATATATGTTTTTCTTTGGGTTCTGTAATTCTGTATTTGTCGCATTACAAGCAAAACTACTTTTAGAAAAGGATTGACTTGATACACTCAACCAATGACCAAATTTGAATCTATCCTAAAGCACAATAAAGTGTGTATTGTTTCAACTCTAACTGTATTTGCTGAAAAAGGGAACAATAGAACGGAATACTATCGACAAGAATATACATAATAGTACTCATATATACAGAGCAATAATGTACATATACTACAGTACCAACTTTTTGTCCGTGTGCATTACTGCGATCAATACTTTAGCCAAATACTGCTGGTAACCAAATCCACACGTGGGCAAATGAAAAGGTTGTGTTTTGGGGAAGGCGTCGGAACCCAGAAACCACTGCTTTGAGTTGACTTTTGGTGCTGAAATTGAAAGGGGTTGTACTTTGTGTTGTTTTTATAACAAGAACATCGAAAAAGACAATTCAAATTGTAAATTTGAGATCTGTGAGCTTGGGCTGTGTGTACAGTATTAGTATTTGGTACTAATATTGTATTATTAGTATTAGTATTTGGTACTAATATTGTATTATTAGTATTAGTATTTGGTACTAATACTGTATTATTAGTATTAGTATGGTACTAACGTATTAGTAGTATTGGTATACGGCGCATATACATGATCACAGCTATGTCTCCTTCAGATACAAACACTTTGAAACCAAAAACAAACTAAATGACTCGGATTTGTACAAATGTGGGATGGACTTCAGCGGACCCTGTGTGTGTGTGTGTGTGTGTGTGTGTGTGTGTGTGTGTGTGTGTGTGTGTGTGTGTGGTGTGTGTGTGTGTGTGTGTGTGTGTGTGTGTGTGTGTGTGTGTGTGGTGTGTGTGTGTGTGTGTGTGTGTGTGTGTGTGTCAGTTTATCGTTTATGAAGTACCGGAGAGCACTCAAAAGGAAGTTGCAGGCCTGACAGGAAGTAGAGAGAGACAGAGAAAGAGAGAGAGAGAGAGAGAGAGAGGGACATAGAGAGACAGAGAGAGCGAGAGAGAGAGAGGGACATAGAGAGACAGAGAGAGAGAGAGAGAGAGAGGAGAGAGAGAGAGAGAGAGAGAGAGAGAGAGAGAGGAGAGAGAGAGAGAGAGAGAGAGGAGAGAGAGAGAGAGAGAGAGAGAGAGAGAGAGAGAGAGAGAGAGGGGAGAGAGAGAGAGAGAGACTCCTAGCGCACATCTCTGAGTTGTAAATTACTTGTCATCTCTTCTTTTTGCTGTTCTAGATGGGATGGGGTTTGGTTTTGTACGCCGACATATGTCGACTAGCCCTGGGAATTCTCTCTCTATATATATATATACATATACATATACATATATATAAATATATATATATATATATATATATATTTGTAGGTATGCACCTTACGCTTGTCTTTCATTAGGCTACATTTTCAATTTGGACAGTATAACGTTTTTTTAAACTATTTAGCAGCCAACTGTTTTACAGACTAATAAACCATAGTCCCTGTCTCCTGATCATGTTTCTTTAACGCACACACACACGCGCGTGCGCACACACACACACACACACACACACACACACAGTTCTCCTTGTTACTGTCCTAGTAGTGACTGGTGCAGTCAGAAGGTTATTACGGTTTGTTTAGTAAGAGCCCGCAAATAATCTACTAACTGTCAAACTATCACATTTTTTTAATATATTTCTGATGTGTACAAACTATTATGTTTTTGTTACAGATGCTGTGTGGAGGTGAGGTGTGATTATTGATTATTGAGTTTAACTATTGATTTACCTTCCTATCGATTGGTTCACACACTACAGAAATGACCGAACTCATCTGTCACATGATCCAATTAAGAGACCTCTCCAAAATGGCTGACCTTTGACGCCGCCTCTCAAATCCAATATGGAAGCTTCATGTGATGACGCTTTTAGTTTTTCAAAATAAAAGTCAAAAAGGACCTTAAAAGGAGAAAGTACAATTTGTAAAACATCAAATGTTTTATTTGTTGCATGTCATTTGTTCCTCAATAAACTAACGTACTGCGCTGTTTTCAATCTTACTCCATTTTTTTATAAGGAAAAGAGTGATTTTTTTTGTACAAAGATATCACATAAAGTTCTTGTCTTTTGGATTCCAACTTCTTCTACTTTTTGCTGTGGAGGAGAATGAGAAAGATGTTGAGGTTATATGAGGTCTTCATTCTACCGCTGATGCATATTCCAAATAAACCCTTTCTTTTGTTGCATAAATTGCATTGTATTGGTCATTTGTTTGCGTTTGAGCGCTATCGCTGAGCACTATCGCTGAGCGCTATCGCTGAGCGCTATCGCTACGGTCCTTCTTGAACATAACCCCTATTTGACATTGAACCAATTTGTACCTAAAAAATTATTTAAAACTTTTAACTTACTACAAAGTCACATGTATAGATTTAATGTAGCTCATATCTCATATAGATAACTCATACACAGGTCGTTAAAAACGGGCGTATTTTTTTCCACTGTCTGACCAAGCTAACACATCGCCAGGCTACACGGCGTGGCGCTAGTCCAAACCCCCCCGGAGAACACGGCACGTCCTAACACGTCCTAACACGTCCTAACACGCCGCCGCCCACCGTATAGCCCCGATGCACCTTCGCACGCAGCCAGCGGAATAGCATTAGCATTAGCGGCAAAAGTAGCGTCGGGAAGCGACTTGAAGGTGTGATATGTTCACAGTTTGTAATTTTTCCCTCTTTCTTTCTCTAGCGCCATAAAGGCTCTGTGATGCAGGCCCAAAGACAGGCTCCCCCCCACCCACAACCCCCACCCGTAACCCCCACCCCCACCCGCAACCCCCACCCCCAACCCCCACCCGCAACCCCCACCCGCAACCCCCACCCCCAACCCCCACCCGTAACCCCCACCCACAACCCCCACCCGTAACCCCCACCCCCAACCCCCACCCCCAACCCCCACCCACAACCCCCACCCGTAACCCCCAGTTGAAGAGAAGGCTCACCAGCGTCTCTTCTTCCTGAGGAGACTGAGGAAAGCCCACCTGTCACCTCAGATTCTGGTGAACTTTTACCAATGTGCTATTGAAAGCATCCTCACCAACTGCATCACGTGTGGTACGGAAACTGTTTCCAACCGGAAAGCGCTGCAGAGGGTGGTGAAAACCGCCCAACGCATCGTTGGACTACCCCTCCCTGCAATAAACACTACCCACCACAAGCGTTGTCTGAGGAAGGCACCAAAAATAGTGGATGACCCTCTCACCCCAACCATGGACTGTTTGCCCTCCTCTCCTCCGGGAGGCGCTATAGAAACCTCTGTCCCAAGTCAAGCAGGTTTAGGAACAGCTTCTTACCCTCAGCTGTCATCTCCCTGAACTCTGCTCCACGAAGACAACTTACTGCAACATTTGCACTCTGGTTAGATGCAAAATTATTTTCACTGTACTGTACTGTGCTGTGCAATGACAATAAATTTGAATCTAATTTCAATCTAATCTAATCGAATTTATGATGGACATGGCCTTCTTCCGACATCTGGTCCTAAAGATCTCCTCAATGCATGGAAGTGCACACCCCGATGATCTTCTCTGCCGTCCTCACGACCCTCTGGATGTCTTTCTTGTCCTGTTCAGTGGTGTTGTCGTACCACACGGTGACGCCACTCGTCAGGACGCTCTCTACGGGGCCACGCTAGAAGTTCACGAGCCACCGTTGGCCTATTACGCTTTTTCTGAGGCACCGCAGAGCATAGAGGCGCTGGTGGGCCTTCTTCAGCATGACCTCCGTGTTGCAGGTCCATGCCACGTCGTCGGAGATCTGTAGTCCAAGGAAACGGAAGCAGCTGACGACTTTCACCGGTGTCCTGTCCAGGCTGATGGTGGAGTGGGGGCCCTGGTGGCTCCTGAAGTCCACGATGAGCTCCTTAGTCTTGCTGACATTCAGTGCGAGGCTGTTGTCCTCACACCATCGCGTCAGCTGGACTACCTCATCTCTGTACTCCATTTCATCGCTCTCGCTTATCAAGCCGATGACTGTGGTGTCGTCTGCAAACTTGATAATCCGATTATTGCTGTGCGTGGCAGTACAGTCATGTGTGTACAGCGAGTACAGCCGGGGACTGAGGCAGCAGCCTTGGGGTTGAGGACCAGAGTGGATGAGATGTTGTTCCCAATCGTTACCACTTGTGGCCTGCCCGTCAGGAAGTCCATAATCCATTTACAGATGGGGGCGCCCAGACTATAGGACCCTAAGTTTCAGGACCAACTTGGAGGGAACGATGGTGTTGAACGCCGAGCTGTAGTCAATGAACAGCAGTCTGACATAAGTGTCCCTCCTGTCTAGGTGCTGCAGGGGAGTGTGTAGTGCCAGGGAAATGGCGTCGTCTACAGACCTCTTTGGTCTGTATGCAAACTGGAGTGGGTCTAGGGACTCAGGGATGGAAAAATGTATATGTGACATTACAAGTTTCTCCAGGCACTTCATGGCTATGGGTGTTAAAGGCACTTGACGATAATCGGCACAATGGTTGTCTCTTTGAAGCACGCTGCGACGACTGTTGCAGTGATGTGTTGTAGATGTCGGTGAACACAGGAGCCAGCTGGTCAGCACAGGTCTTGAAGACGCAGGATGGAACTCCGTCTGGGCCGGCTGCCTTCCCTGCCTTCACCCTCCTGAAGATTCTGCGGACCTCGGACTCGGACAGTTGTAGAACGTAGTCCTCTGGGTGGATGTTCAAGTTGGTCGGCTCATGGTCCCTTTCAAAGCGAGCAAAAAACTTGTTTAGCTGGTCTGGTAGGTTAGGGTCATTTTTGGTGACTGCCCCTGAGCTCCCCTTGTAGTTGGAGAGGACCCTCAGACCTTGCCACATACGTCTGGTGTCAGAGCCCCCAAACTGTAATTCCAATTTGTTTTTGGAATCCAATTGACCCTTCTTGATGGCTTTTCTTCATACTTGGCCTTTGGTAGTGATCGAAGTCGCCAGTTGTGAAAGCGGTACTCTGTTCCTTAAGTTTGTTCCGTGTCAGCATTCATCCATGGTTTGGGAATGAGCGAACAGACCTGGTCGGGATGCATTCTTCCACTATCCTGTTAATGTATGCTGTGACATGATCTGCATACACATCAAGGTCAGTGGTCTTGAATACACCCCCCCTGCAGGTGTCGTCCATCCTCAGTTTGTCCAATGTGATGTTCTTCACTTATCTCTCTCCCCCCCCCCCCACTGAGAGACCCACCCCCCACTGAGAGACCCACCCACTGAGAGACCCCCCCATTGAGAGACCCCCCCACTGAGAGACCCACCCCCCACTGAGAGACCCCCCCTCTGAGAGACCCACCCACTGAGAGACCCCCCCCCCACTGAGAGACCCCCCCCACTGAGAGACCCACCCCCCACTGAGAGACCCCCCCACTGAGAGACCCACCCCCCACTGAGAGACCACCCCACTGAGAGACCCCCCCACTGAGAGACCCCCCCCCCCCACTGAGAGACCCACCCCCCACTGAGAGACCCACCCACTGAGAGACCCCCCCCCCCCACTGAGAGACCCACCCCCCACTGAGAGACCCCCCCCACTGAGAGACCCCCCCCCACTGAGAGACCCAGCCCCCACTGAGAGACCCACCCCCCACTGAGAGACCCCCCCCCCACTGAGAGACCCACCCCCCACTGAGAGACCCCCCCACTGAGCGTTACGAAATACAATCTGGAAATGACATAAATCCACCTCGGCACGTGTGTGCGTGCATGTGTGTGTGTGTGTGTGTGTGTGTGTGTGTGTGTGTGTGTGTGTGTGTGTGTGTGTGTGTGTGTGTGTGTGTCCCAGGCGGAGCCACATTATATCAATGACAATAACAAGGATCATCAGGACCAAGCATGGGTCCTCCTTCATCACTTCAGGGCGCGTGGGGCGGCTCGGCCCACATGGCGCTGCGTCTCGCTGCGTCTCCAACGCCCGGAGGAGAGCAGCGACGACCCGATGGAGCGGAGACCCCGAGACGTCTTATTAATGTCTGGGGGGCACAAGATGATTAGTCCTCAAGTTGAACTCGCTGAAGAAACTAGGGACCTCTTGTTTTTTCCTTTCCTTTCCTTTTATTTTCTTAATGTCGCAGTTGATCCAAAGTAGTTGTTTTTAACTTGGATCAGTGAAAAAAGCGTCGTCCTTTGATTCAACACAGGGGTGGCGGAGCAGAACTCCCATTTGGACCGGGGTCAGTTTGGCACAGTGCGTCGTCTGTCTGTCTGTCTGTCTGTCTGTATGTCTGTCTGACTGTCTGTCTGAATGTCTGTCTGAATGTCTGTCTGTCTGTCTGTCTGAATGTCTGTCTGTCTGACTGTCTGTCTGAATGTCTGTCTGTCTGACTGTCTGTCTGAATGTCTGTCTGTCTGACTGTCTGTCTGAATGTCTGTCTGTCTGACTGTCTGTCTGAATGTCTGTCTGTCTGACTGTCTGTCTGAATGTCTGTCTGACTGTCTGTCTGACTGTCTGTCTGAATGTCTGTCTGTCTGTCTGTCTGACTGTCTGTCTGAATGTCTGTCTGTCTGACTGTCTATCTGAATGTCTGTCTGTCTGACTGTCTGTCTGAATGTCTGTCTGTCTGACTGTCTGTCTGACTGTCTGTCTGACTGTCCTCTGATCACAGATCTGTGATCAGGTCCTCTGATCCCAGGTCTGTGTTCAGGTCCTCTGATCCCAGGTCTGTGATCAGGTCCTCTGATCCCAGACCTGTGATCAGGTCCTCTGATCCCAGGTCTGTGATCAGGTCCTCTGATCCCAGGTCTGTGATCAGGTCCTCTGATCACAGACCTGTGATCAGGTCCTCTGATCCCATGTCTGTGATCAGGTCCTCTGATCCCAGGTCTGTGATCAGGTCCTCTGATCCCAGGTCTGTGATCAGGTCCTCTGATCCCAGGTCCCTCAGAGCTGACATCAAATGAGATTTGCCAATATTGTGTGAGTTTGAGTTTAGCCGATCAGTCTATTGTGCCCCAAGCTTCTGGATGTCTTAAGAATTGGCGACCATATTATGCAATTTTATCTGGAATGCATCCCACCTCGAAACTTAACATTCGTCAAACGACATGAAACAATGCCCAATGATGTCTTGATGTGTTGGCAGTGCCTTAGCTAAAGTATTCCTATATGAATGATGGTAGTGGAAGACGGGAGTGGGTGTCTGGGTGTTGCTGGCTCCCTGCTAAAGGCCCTTAATGTCATTTAGGAGGCAGCTGTCGACTCGTGTTTCCCTGTTATCTAACCTGCAGCCTTACCAAGATGTCAACCACACGCACCGCCTGATATCTCTCTCTCTCTCACACACAAACACACACACACACACACACACACACACACACACACACACACACACACACACACACACACACACACGCACCATTACACACGCGTGTTGTTTATGCACTTAATATGCATTAAAACGGAAGGTGGTAAATGATGTGTATAAATGGTGGAGTCTACAGCGGACAGTGAACCGATGGTCTGAAGACGTCGACCTGGAAGGTAATGAAGGCCTGAGCCTGTGAACTCATTGTGAGGGGTGGTCTCCTCTTTGGTGCATTTAGTTTCAAATGTAATCATAGTGTGTGTGTGTGTGCTATTAATGACACGTTGACGACCTCTCAGAGAAAGCAGGTAGAGGAAACCCCAGACTGCGTTCCTCCTCATAGTCCGTCAGTCCACTCCGGGAGCTGCTGGATGCGGGGGGTGACCTCGCCAAGCTTTGAGCCGTCCCATCAGCGGCGGTGGACCCGTGTGGGCCGGCCCGGACAGAGGGCGTATGTAGGTCAGGCCCGGTCCTGGTCGACGTGCTTTTGCAGCGGCGGCTCAACGGGACAGGGATCGGAGAGGACAGACGTGAGAGCAGGGGGAACCACCGCACACACACACACACACACACACACACACACACACTCACACGTCAGCGTCAAGTCCCCCCCCCTTACCGTATCTTCAACATGTTGACATTATCAGGCCAGCGAGGGCGATGTCCACCCACATTACCCTCACCCCCCTGTGGTTACACACTGCTTAACGCCCAACATGTAGACACATGGCAGTGATACAGTGAAGGTCTATAACACATGGAAATACCACCAATCCATCTACCATCTAATGGACTAAAACAAAGAAGAGTCTAAAACAATGACCCTACCAATAGTATTAAACATCAAACATTATTTTATTGTGGCATTGTTGCAACTTGTAAGTTATGTCCATTCAGTTGATAAGTGCTTTTACTGCATTTAGACGTGCGTTTAAATGTCACGTGTTTGCAAATGCTTTGACATTTAAACATCACAACATAGCGACATGATTTATCACAACATACCAACAACCGGAACCATGAGTACAAAAGTACACACGTACAGTACAGCTGATGGAACCGTCTTACGATCTGCGTTAAGATGTAACGCATTGGGAGTTGAAAGGTGAGGTTTTGCCGCCACCTAGTGGCTGATTTGTCACAATGCATGTTGACAAATTATTACAAACGCAAGAAGGGTAGTTCAGGTGTAAATATTGATTAAATACCAGGCATATAAAAATAAAGAAGTGGTTGTTCCTTTTCGGTACAGGAAGTAGAGGAGATATCAGAGTCATCTTCTCAGTGTACGGACGCTTGGAGCAGAAGGCTGACTTATGTTGGTCTTAATGATGCTTGGTGCCTAGAGACTAGAATCAGGAATCAAGGGAATTACTTTCATGTCACAGATGTTGTCTGCTGGCTTCTATATATTATGTTATCATATATATGTATATCTATATATACATTATATTATTAGGACTTGTTATGAAGGAAATGCCCGTATGACATGTGGTGACTAGTAGTTCTCTTGCCTCCCTGTTGACCATATTGTGAGTGGCTTTGGACAAAAGTGTCTGCTAAATGAGGGTAATGTAATGCCAGTTATATTGAAACAGATCTACCTTGACCTTTTTAATTACAAATAGTGTATTGTAGTGCCGAAAGATGGGAGTCGGAGGCGGTGTATCAAAAGAGGAACTTGTGGTTTTATTAGCCATATAAAAACACACAGTAGCAACTAGAACGCTAACCGGAACAAGAACAAGTCCGGTGCTCAAAACAGTCCGTGCGGGAGCACGCCCCCCCAACCATAGTTCCCAGGTGAATTATGTAACTCACCACACAAGCCCCCCCAGAATTCACCCATAGTCAAAATCCCCGCGCCGGGGAGGGACCACTACCCGACCCCGGCGAGTAAGGACGACGGGTGTCGAGGAGGGCGGGGCAGCCAGTGCGTCCGCGCCCTCGACAAAATTGGAGGGTAAGGGTGCCAACGAGGCGGGAACTCCAACAGGGTTAAGGGGGCGGGGACGGGGAGGACGGCCCCGACGTGGGGGTTGGGCCAACTCCAATGGCCTGGAAACGTCCACATGAGCCGGCTTAATCCTGTCCACGGAGACCGTCTCCGCTTTGCCGCCAACGTCCACCACCAAGGTCTTATCCCCGTGTCTTATGACCCTGAACGGGCCGTCGTAAGGGGGACGTAGGGGACCGCGGTGGGCATCGTGACGGATGAAAACAAAACCTGCCGAGCGCAGACCGGGGGACACCTGGAACGCAGGAGCGCCGTGCAGCGACGTGGGGACGGGAACGAATGCCCCGGCGGTCTCCAGTAGGGAGGAGCGCTGCCTGGCCGCAGACCAGGGCATGTTGGCCTCCGGAATAAAATCCCCGGGGACCCGTAGAGTCTGGCCGTACACCAGCTCCGCCGACGAGGACTGCAGGTCCTCTTTAGGGGCGCACCTGAGGCCAAGCATCACCCACGGAAGCTTATCCACCCAGTTGCCATCCGTCAAGCTAGCGCGTAGGCTTGCCTTCATGGATCGGTGGAACCGCTCACACAAACCGTTAGCCTGGGGGTGATAGGCGGTGGTGCGATGTAGCTTGACCCCCAGAACTTCAGCAACCGCACTCCATAGCTCCGACGTAAACTGGGAACCGCGGTCAGAGGAGAGGTCGGACGGTGTCCCGAAACGCGCGACCCACGTGCCGATGAATGCGCGGGCCACGTCGGAAGCTGCCGTTGAGGTGAGGGGAACGGCCTCGGGCCAGCGGGTCGTCCTGTCCACCATAGTGAAGAGGTAGGTGAACCCATGAGATGTGGGAAGTGGACCCACGAGGTCCACATTAACGTGGTCGAACCTCCTCTCGGGAACCGTAAAAGGCTCGAAAGGGGCTCTAGTGTGTCGGTGCACCTTAGCCCGTTGACAGGCCACGCATGTGTCAACCCAGGTCTTCACGTCCTTCTTGAGTCCCTGCCACACAAATTTTTGCGACACTAGCCTCACGGAAGGCTTCCTGCCGGGGTGGGAAAGGTTGTGTATCGCCTCAAAAACGGGTCGGCGCCAGTTCACAGGGACTAGCGGCCGGGGTTGGCCCGTGGAGACATCACACCACAACATTGCGCCTGAGTCGCCGACTGCGACCTCCTCCAGGCGCAACCCCGTGTCTGAAGCTCTGAGGGTCTGGATCCCGTGGTCCAAGGCTTGGTCCGTGCTCATGCTGGCGTAGTCGAGGCCCAGCTGCACGGCTCCGATGACCGCTCTGGAGAGGCAGTCCGCGACCACGTTGTCTTTCCCAGCGATGTGTCGGATGTCTGTCGTATACTCCGATATATACGACAGCTGTCGCTGTTGGCGGGCGGACCACGGCTCTGCCACCTTGGACATGCAGAATGTGAGCGGTTTGTGGTCCACAAACGCTGCAAAGTCCCGACCTTCCAGCAGGAACCGGAAGTGGCGAATCGCCAACCAGAGGCCAAGTAGTTCTCTGTCGAACGTGCTGTACTTGCGTTCCCTGGGGGTCAACTGCCGGCTGAAAAAGGCGAGCGGTTGCCAGGCGCCGTCGACCCATTGCTCGTGTACCGCTCCGACGGCATAGTCGGACGCATCGGTGGTAATAGCGATAGGGGCCTTGTGCGACGGGTGAGCCAACATGGCGGCTTGGCTCAGGGCGGCCTTGGTGGCATCGAAGGCGGACTCCCTTTCGGCCGTCCAGTAGATGGTCTGGCCGGGGGACTTGTCCTTGAGAGCCTCGTACAGCGGGCGCATGGTGTGGGCGGCCCGGGGGATGAACCGGTGGTAAAAGGTTACCATCCCGAGGAACTCCCGGAGCGCCCGAGCTGTGTTTGGTCGGGGAAAACGTCATAGCGTCCACCAGGCGGCTGTTCTTAACGTCCACCAGCAGCCCGTGGGCGCACAGGAAATCCGCGCCGAGGAGGGGGAAAGAGATGTCGGCCGTGACAAAGTCCCATGTGAACCGCTGTCCCCCGAAACACAGGTCTACTGTCCTCGTGCCATAGGTGCGGATAGGGGTGTCATTAGCGGACATCAAACGCGGGCCGTGGTCTCCTCTTGCGGTGTCGCCCACAGAAGCTGGCAGGACGCTCCTCTGAGCCCCGGTGTCGCAAAGGAATTTGCGCCCGGAGCAAGAGTCCCTGATGAACAGGAGCCGGTTTGTTATGCCCACGCTCGCGGCCACTACTGAGCGCAGGCCCTGTCGTTTCCCGTCGGCTTGTAGTTACAGGGGGGAACGCACTTGTTGGCTTTTGGTCCGAAACGAGCGTGGAAATAACACATGCCAGTGTTAGCACGGCCGTTAGCGGTCCCGGTGCTCCCGCCGGCTAGCACATCCCTGCCAGGCGGGGTGTAGCTACGTGTCGGGGCCAGTACTTCTGGGGCGAAACACTGGGTAGCCAGGAAGTAACGGTCAGCCTCTTCAGCCAACTCGCGGGGCTCCGTTATGTGGGTGTTAGCGAGCGCTGTCTGGACGTGTGGCGGCATATGTTGCAGAAACATCTCCATGAATAAAAAATTAGGCTCCTCCGCACCTAGCAGTTTTAGCATGATGTCCATGTGTACGGAGGGCTTGTTGTCTCCTAGGCCACGCATCGCCAAAAGACGTCGGGCTCGTTCCCGTCGGGACAACTCGAAAGTCTTAAGCAGATAGCTCTTGAAAGCCTCATATTTACCCAGGAAGGGGGGATTGGTAATGAAGCTTACCGACCGAGACGCCGTGGAGCTACCCAGTGCCGTGACAACGTGTAGATAGCGTGTCTCGTCATCGTCTATCCCGCGGAGGGCGAGTTGAGCGTCCGTCTGTGCGAACCATGCCGCGGCTGCATTTTCCCAAAATTCCGGCAATTTCACGAAAAAGGGGCTAATTGCCATGTTCTGTTCTGTCTCGGATACTTCGACGAGACTTATGTCGGGGTCACCAATGTAGTGCCGAAAGATGGGAGTCGGAGGCGGTGTATCAAAAGAGGAACTTGTGGTTTTATTAGCCATATAAAAACACACAGTAGCAACTAGAACGCTAACCGGAACAAGAACAAGTCCGGTGCTCAAAACAGTCCGTGCGGGAGCACGCCCCCCCAACCATAGTTCCCAGGTGAATTATGTAACTCACCACAGTATCAAATATACCAAAAACTATTTCTATAGGAGTAGCATAGTATGCAGCGGTTTGTTAAGCGTGTTAAGGTAACCAGGACCCCACCTCCGGGTGGTCCCAGCTGGTCAGTTAGACATGTTAGCATGAAGGTGGTCCTCTCCAGTGTGCGAACTATACCACGGTCTCCGGGGGAGCCGGGATCTTTTTTGGGGGGGGGGGCATTTAACAATGCCTGGTAAACATGCAGTGCTAACTAAACGAGCTTGTGAGTGAGTGGCTAGTGGGTGGAGCTGCGGGCAGCGTGCAAGCAGGCGACACTTTTTTCATGAATCAGAAACTCTAAATATAATTGTATTTCACTTATTTTACACCTTTGAAAAAAAAAAACCATGCCCAAAATGGAATTTATTTGGTCATCATATCAGTATTTTAGAGAGCTCCCCCCAAATTTCACAAACCATGTTCCCAGGGGAGCTCATGTCACCACTAGGGGAGCTATAGCTCCCCCTGCTCCCCTCCAGTTCGCACCCTGGTCCTCTCAGCTGTGAGGTGGGGTTAGCTCGGGGGTTCCGACTCCCAGCCCAAAAGATGAGTTAGATCCCCAGTGTACTTGGGCTAGATTCCCCTAACGTGGTCGTACCGCCCCCTAGTGGGTGTGTGCGGGATAGAGGGGGAAAAACTGAGGCTGCCAAAATACGTTAAGAGTTTAGAATTCTGAACGACATACAATTCAGATAATCATCCCATTGCATGCGGGGAACATCTCACATTTTCTCCGTGTTGAGTCAAATGCTTTGTGATCAAAGGGCGATGCAGCAAACCGGATCAGATGAACATTAGTCCAACACGCCGCTGGCTTCTAGCGGGTCAGCCCGCCCACAGCATGGGTTCCATAACACCGTTTTCGGGAGTTGATCTAACAATGTTATTTTGTTATAAATTGAAAATAGAAATTAGAAAAATATATAATAATCTCTTGGTTTTAGTTTGAGTCATTTTGTGGAAAACATGCAGGTTATCTATAGAACCTTTGAATGCCGAGAAAACTCTCTGCAAACTTCAACGGATGGACATCAAACAATAAAGTGCATAGATGATGGAAAAGAGGTTGAGATGACCACTTTGGGAATTGCCAAGGCACCAGCTTTGAGTGTCCCAACAGTCAGGTTGGATCACTCAAAGCATGTAGTTACCGTAGTTACCTGCGCCCTCCGCCGTCCCGCGGGTTGTTCGCTCCAGCCGGTCGGAGCGCCACTTGTGGACACAGAGTTACGTCATCGGCAACACGTCGTACAACTGTTGAGGACCTACGACCTACGAAACATCTTGAGGTTTGGTTTTCAATCTCGGTTGGTTGAGTGAAACTGTTGGGTTGAGTTTGGCCCAACTGTATGAGTTGCGAGACTAACTCTGTCTTCTCTCACACAACCAGCTGTGTGCCTGTTGGCCTTCAGGTGAATGAAGAGACGCGGTCCCCAACCCGAACTAACATAGAACATGATAGGCTTCTGGTGAGGACCCGGAGGGGATGGAAACCGGAGAAGATGGAAACAGGAGGGGATGGAAACAGGAGGGGTGGAAACAGGAAGGGGATGGAAACAGGAGGGGTGGAAACAGGAAGGGATGGAAACAGGAAGGGGTGGAAACAGGAAGGGGATGGAAACAGGAAGGGGTGGAAACAGGAAGGGGATGGAAACAGGAGGGGATGGAAACAGGAGGGGATGGAAACAGGAAGGGGTGGAAACAGGAAGGGGATGGAAACAGGAAGGGATGGAAACAGGAAGGGGATGGAAACAGGAGGGGATGGAAACAGGAAGGGGATGGAAACAGGAAGGGGATGGAAACAGGAGGGGATGGAAACAGGAAGGGATGGAAACAGGAAGGGGATGGAAACAGGAGGGGATGGAAACAGGAAGGGGATGGAAACAGGAAGGGATGGAAACAGGAAGGGGATGGAAACAGGAGGGGATGGAAACAGGAGGGGATGGAAACAGGAAGGGATGGAAACAGGAAGGGATGGAAACAGGAAGGGATGGAAACAGGAGGGGATGGTAACAGGAAGGGGATGGAAACAGGAGGGGATGGAAACAGGAAGGGGATGGAAACAGGAAGGGATGGAAACAGGAAGGGGATGGAAACAGGAGGGGATGGAAACCAGAGGGGATGGAAACAGGAAGGGGTGGAAACAGGAAGGGATAGAAACCGGAGGGGATGGAAACAGGAGGTGGTGGAAACAGGAAGGGGATGGAAACAGGAAGGGATGGAAACAGGAAGGGATGGAAACAGGAAGGGGATGGAAACAGGAGGGGATGGAAACAGGAAGGGGATGGAAACAGGAAGGGGATGGAAACAGGAAGGGATGGAAACAGGAAGGGGATGGAAACAGGAAGGGATGGAAACAGGAGGGGATGGAAACAGGAGGGGATGGAAACAGGAGGTGATGGAAACAGGAAACGTGTCTGTCCTCCGTGATTCCTGACGAAGCAGATCAACCACCGGGATTCTCTTTGTTTCGGACCGACAGAACAGCTGAGTCCACGGGGAAGAACACAGGTGGGGGCGTATGCTGCTTGGTGAACAACAGCTGGTGGACGGACGTTCAGGTGCTTTCTCAACACTGCTCATCTAATCTGGAATTACTGACGATCAAGTGTCGCCCTTTTTACTTGCCGAGGGAAATCTCCGCTGTTCTCATGGCGGCGGTTTACATCCAACCACGGGCTGATGGAACATCGCATTGGACCAACTTTACATCAAAGTGAGCAAACTTCAGAATGGCTACCCGAGGCAGTCCCCTCTGTAGCAGGGGACTTTAACTGCAATTTAAAAAAGGTATTACCAAAATACTATCAACACATCTCATGTCCGACAAGACACAACAAGACTCTTGATCACTGCTACACCATCAAGCACGCTTATCGCGCTGTTTCACGACAGGTGTCACTGTCTCAAACATCCGGCCTGCCCAAGCGTCTGGGCGTCTTATTCCGCTGAACCGTCCAAGATGGAGAACTGCTGATACTGGATAAACATTCCAATAACCGGATAAAACCTGGAAAAGACCTGCATACGGACCTGACGACCTCTGCAACACAGAGGTCATGCTGAAGAAGGCACACCAGCGCCTCTATTTCCTGCGGTGCCTCAGGAGAAGCTGCATAGGCAAACGGTGGCTGGTGAACTTCTACCGTGGCCCCGTAGAGAGCGTCCTGAGGAGTGGCGTCACCGTGTGGTACGACAACACCACTGAACAGGACAAGAAAGACATCCAGAGGGTCGTGAGGACGGCAGAGAAGATCATCGGGTGTGCACTTCCATGCATTGAGGAGATCTTTAGGACCAGATTTCGGAATAAGGCCATCTCCATCACAAAGGACCACAACCACCCTGGGCTTCATCTCTTCTCTCCCCTATGGTCCAGTCGCCGGTTTTGCAGCATCCGTACAAGGACTACCAGGTTCAAAGACAGTTTTATCCACAGACAGTGCGCCAACTGAACCGCTAGGAGTGCTGCCACTATCATAACATTGTCATCTATATTACATCACACTGTCAGATTCTCTAGACTCATTACAATAACTGCACTGTACTGCACTGTATTCATGACGCTGCTGCACTACTGGCACTTTTTAAATGCTTTTTGCACAATTCCATGTACATATCATCCATCAGTCACTTTATTGTTCTTCTTTTTGTTCTTTTTGTACTGTTATAGTATAGGGTTGTATAGTATAGTACATAGTATAGTAAGTATAGTACATAGTATAGCATATAGTGTTAAATTGTAGGAAATTCATACTGCGGGAGGGAATGAGGAGGAAGCGTTCCATTGGACTTGAATCTTGGGATGATAGCATATTTTTAAAGCATGCTGTGACTGAGAAAAGGTTGAGAATGGCTGCAATAACAACATCAATCACCAAAGTGTCCATCTGATAAAAAGTAGTGCGTAGCACTCAGGGGCGGACTGGGGCCAACCAGTGGCCCGGGACTGTGTCCCCGACCGGCCCTCTCTCCAGGGGGCGGGGAGGCAGTGGCCGCCTGAAAAAATGTCACGTTATTTGTCATATTGGACCAAATTTCCAATGAAAACACTGATGATTCAACATGTTTTTATTGTCCGTGCAACAAGTACAATGGAAGCATGAACCTCAACAACAATAATATGCTATACAAAACTATACTACACTATAAACAACAATATATACTACCTACTATATACTATACTATATACTATAAACACCACTATATACTACCTACTATATACTATACTATATGCAACACTATACTATAACATTACATTACATTACATTACATTCCAGTCATTTAGCAGAAGCTTTTATCAAAGCGACTTACAATAGTGTGTTTCAACAAAGGAAGGTAAGAGAACAACTCGTCACCAGAAGTCAAAAGTGCATTTCATTTCATAACAATACTATACACAAGTCACAATAGAGTGACCCTAGTTATGTATAAAAAACAGATGTGATCTTCTTACTGAGGGAGGAACCTCGGTGTGGAGGATTTGAAGGCAGACGTTGGGCTTCTGTATTTCCTGTCCTCTTTGGCGTCCAGGTTGTAACGTCCGGGTCCAACGCCGCTCTGCAGGTGAGATGGCCACCATTAAGGAACCACCTCTTAACCCAGTGGTTCTTGAAACCTTTACAGAACCACCCTTAACCAGTGGTTCCCCAACCATTACAGAACGACCTCTCAACCCAGGGGTTCCCCAATCTTTACAGAACCACCTGTTAACCCAGTGATTCCCCAACCTTTACAGAACCACCTCTCAACCCAGTCGTTCCCCAACCATTACAGAACCACCTCTTAACCCAGTGGTTCACAAACCTTTACAGAACCACCTCTTAACCCAGTGGTTCCCCAACCTTAACAGAACCACCTCTTAATCCGGTGGTTCACCAACCATTACAGAACTTATCCCAGTGGTCCCCAACCTTTGCAGAACCACCTCTTAACCCGGTGGTTCACAAATATCAACCCCCCCCCCCACCCTCCACCCTACCTTCCCCAGACCATCTGTCTCTCTATGCCCTCCCAAACCAGCTGAGGACACCACAGACTGTGGAATGCCCTCCCAAACCAGCTGAGGACACCACAGACTGTGGGACATCCTCCCAAACCAGCTGAGGACACCACAGACTGTGGAACGCCCTCCCAAACCAGCTGAGGACACCACAGACTGTGGAATTCCCTCCCAAACCAGCTGAGGACACCACAGACTGTGGAACGCCCTCCCAAACCAGCTGAGGACACCACAGACTGTGGAACGCCCTCCCAAACCAGCTGAGGACACCACAGACTGTGGGACGCCCTCCCAAACCAGCTGAGGACACCACAGACTGTGTACGCTTTTGTGGCAAGCGCTGTAGATTATGGATGTGATCTTATTAAAGCAATGTGTGGAAGGAGTGGCTCCTCCCCCGTGGGATTTCTGATTCATGTGACACAGTAAGAGATCAACGAGGGTCAAAGGTTCACCCACATCACATCCCGTCAGCTGGCCGTCCGGCCGCTTGGCCCGGCGCGGCGAGGACGAGAGGAAGGGGGGGGGCTTGATGTTCAGGGGACGCTGCTGACACCCCAGGTCATAAGACCCTGGTCCCGGGACGCCCTGAGGGGGAGGGACAGACAGACAGACAGACAGACAAACAGACAGACAGACAGACAGACAGACAGATAGATAATAGTTAGTGGTCTGATCAATTTCCTTTGACTGGAGTTGCAGAATGCAACCTGCAACCGACATTTATTGTGAATACACAGGATTTTATAATACACAAACTTAACCGTAGAGATATGTATGTTTTCCCCCAGGTGTCTCGTTTGGGTCCTTCAATGAACCAGTGAGCTCACCTGCTCGCTGGTTCTTCTGACTGGGGCTGGTTCTTCTGACTGGGGCTGGTTCTTCTGACTGGGGCTGGTGTGTTTTGGCTGCCTACTTTACACTTGCTGCCTACGCTCAACACTACACTACCCACAATGCAACACAGTGTGACGTCAACTTCCACAAGTTGACGGGCTCATCAAAACAACTTCACAGTACACACCGCACTTCCTTGGCTCATGAGCAATACACCCTCTGATTGTGAAGTAAATGTGCAGTTTGTTGAGAACATCCAGAGACAAAGACCTACAGGGACCGCATAGGAGCAATCACTGAGCAACATAACACACCCAGAAACATGAGTGTGACGTGTGTATCTCAGTTCACCAAGATGACTTTGGAGGTCAACTTAAACTTTAAACAAAAATTTGTTGAGTTTTTAAATAATTTATATTTTCTTAACTGCTGCTGTGCAAAGAGTGCAATGTGAGATGATTGTGTTAATGTATTAATAATGTATTAATGTATTAATGACAATAGAGGTATTGTAGTGCTAGTTCCAGTTGTATATCTAAAAACATGTTAATGTAATCTGAATTTAGGGTTAAATCTGACATCTGATGTCTCCGGTAACTGACCGGGGGGCGGGGACACTGGGCCAGGGTGCTGTGGTACAGCCTCTCGGTGGGCGTGGCCAGCTGGCGCTCCAGTGAGCTGAACACGCCGTGTCTCCGCCTCTCTGGACGCTCCAGAGCATCACAGAAACCCTCAAGGTCACCAGGCGGCGAGGGGGCGGAGCCTACCACACGCTTCTGTGGAGACACACACTCGCACGCACACACAGAGACATGCACACACACACAGACAGACACACACTCACTCATAGGCATGCATACACACACGCACACACACACACACACACATTTCATGTGTCCAATTGAGTGTGTAAAGCCATACACAAACGCGCGTAACAATGTGTGTATGTGTGTACGTCCGTGTGTGCGTGCGTGCGTGTGTGTGTGTGGTGCGTGTGTGTGTGATGCGTGTGTGGTGCGTGTGTGTGCGTGTGTGGTGCGTGCGTGTGTGCGTGCGTGTGTGGTGCGTGTGTGGTGTATGCGTGCGTGTGTTTGTGCGTGTGTGTGTGGGCGTGCGTGCGTGTGTGCGTGTGTGTGCGTGCGTGTGTGCGTGCGTGTGTGTGCGTGTGTGTGTGTGCGTGCGTGTGTGTGTGTGTGCGTGCGTGTGTGTGCGTGTGTGGTGCGTGCGTTACCGGTACACTGAAGTAACCACCCCCTCCGTCTCTCAGTCCGGTGAACAGGTCGTAGGGTCCTCTGGTGCTCGTCCTCTTGCTCAGCAGGAGGTCAAGGCTGCTTTTCAAAACATAGGTGCAGGGACCTGGTCCACAGTCCTGCACGCACGCACACAAGCAAGCATGCACACACACACAGACATGCACACATGTGTTATGTCTTTGAGTCTGTTTGTATGTATGTATGTATGTACGTGTGTGTGTGTGTGTGTGTGTGTGTGTGTGTGGTGTGTGTGTGTGTGTGTGTGTATGTGTGTATGTGTGTCTGTCTGTCTCTCTGTCTGTCTGTCTGTCTGCATGTAAAACAAGCTGTACTGCACACGGCTCTAGATCAAGTCTCAGAAACAGTGGGTCGTACTCCCGTCCCCTCAGAGAACTTCCTCGGTCTGCTGTGTTTCATCACAACGCCCCCGGCTGGCGTGACACGCTTCTCAGGGACGCCTCTGTCACCATAGTTACCGGGACCGGGTGTACAGCTCTAGACACACACACACACACACACACACAATACAGCTGTGGATTTTGAATGCAAATTTGTTTAACATTTTCATCAATATATAAATTGGCAGACCTCTCTCTCTCTCTCTCTCTCCTCTCCGGCCTTCCGACCTGTACCTCCTGGAACCTTCTGTCCAGACTGGAGCACACGCCCCGGACACTCCCGGGCTTCCTGGCCAACTCCTGGATGAAGTCTGTGCTCTCGTATGTCCCAGGACCCACTTTGGTTTTCTGGAGAAAGGGAAGGAAGGATGAATCACTCTTGTTAAGCGTGAGGCCAAATCTGTCCAAACTGTCAGCTGGACAGAGAGAAAGACGGAAAGGGATGAGCTTCAGAGGACGCACCAGGAACTGTTTGTTTGACCAGGCCTCCCTGTAGAGAAAGCAGGGCGTCCGAGCCTCCTTGGCGGTCATTAGCGCCCGGTGCCAGCCTGGCCCTCTGGCCCTCTGGCCCTCTGGCCCTCTGGCCTAGAATCAGTAAGGATCAGATAGGATCAGTTAGGGTTAGTTAAGGTCAGTAAGAATCTGTTAGGATCAGTTAGGATCAGTAATGAACAGTTACAGTTAGTAAGGGTCAGTAAGGATCAGTTAGGGTTAGTTAGGATCAGTTATGGTTAGTAAGGGTCAGTAAGGATCAGTTTGAGTCAGTTAGGGTCAGATAGGGTCAGTTAGGATCAGATAGGGTCAGTTAGGGTCAGTTAGGATCAGTAAGGATCAGTTAGGATCAGTTAGGGTTAGTTAAGGTCAGTAAGAATCAGTTAGGATCAGTTAGGATCAGTAATGAACAGTTCCAGTTAGTAAGGGTCAGTAAGGATCAGTTAGGGTTAGTTAGGATCAGTTATGGTTAGTAAGGGTCAGTAAGGATCAGTTTGAGTCAGTTAGGATAAATTAGGATCAGTTAGGGTTAGTTAGGATCAGATAGGGTCAGTTAGGATCAGTTACAGTCAGTTAGGATCAGTAAGGGTCAGTTAGGATCAGATAGGATCAGATAGGATTGGTTAGGGTCAGTTAGGGTCAGTTAGGATCAGTTAGGGTCAGATAGGGTCAGATGGATCAGATAGGGTCAGTTAGGGTCAGTTAGGATCAGTAAGGATCAGTTAGGATCAGTTACAGTCAGTTAGGATCAGTTAGGATTAGTTAGGGTCAGTAAGGATAAGTTGGGTTAGTTAGGGTCAGTTAGGATCAGTTAGAGTCAGTGAGGATCAGTTAGGATCAGTTAGAGTCAGTGAGGATCAGTTAGAATCAGTTAGGATCAGTTAGGGTCAGATAGGGTCAGATAGGGTCGGTTAGGATGAATTAAGATCAGTTAGGGTTAGTTAGGATCAGTTAGGATCAGTTAGGGTCAGTTAGGATCAGTTAGGGTTAGTTAGGATCAGTTAGGGGTAGTTAGGGGTAGTTAGGATAAGTGAGGGTTAGTTAGAATCAGTTAGGGTTAGTTAGGATCAGTTAGGGTTAGGTAGGATCAGTTAGGGTTAGGTAGGATCAGTTAGGGTTAGTTAGGATCAGTGAGGGTTAGTTAGAATCAGTTAGGGTTAGTTAGGATCAGTTAGGGTTAGGTAGGATCAGTTAGGGTTAGTTAGGATCAGTCAGGGTTAGTGAGGATCAGTTAGGATCAGTTAGGGTTAGTTAAGGTTAGTTAGGATCAGTTAGGGTTAGTTAGGATAAGTTAGGGTTCGTTTTGATCAGTTAGGGTTGGTTAGGGTTAGTTAGGATCAGTTAGGGTTAGTTAGGATCAGCTAGGGTTAGTGAGGATCAGTTAGGGTTAGTAAGGATCAGTCGGTGTTAGTTAGGGTCAGTTAGGATCAGTTAGGAGTAGTTAGGATCAGTAAGGGTTAGGGTTAGTTAGGATCAGTAAGGATCAGTTAGGGTTAGTTAGGATCAGTTAGGGTCAAGTTAGGATCAATTAGGGTTAGTTATGGTCAGTTAGGATCAATTAGGATCAGTTAGGATCAGTTATGGTTGGGGTTATTTAGGGTTAGTTAGGATCAGTTAGGGTCGGTTAGGATCGATTAGGGTTAGTTAGGGTTATTTAGGGTTAGTTAGGATCAGTGATGGGTTAGGGTTAGTTAGGATCAGTTAGGGTTAGGATCAGTTAGGGTTAGTTAGGATCAGTTAGGGTTAGGATCAGTTAGGGTCAGTTAGGGTTAAAGCTCGACTTACAACGTAGCCGATGTTAACCAAACAAAAACCACAGCAAGGTCTCCATCGTTTTCAGCTGCTTTAAAAATAACAAAAAAAACAATAGAACCAACCATGCTTACTAGATCTCACTCTGTAGTAAACATATGAGACCTTAGTGTGTTGTTATCAGTCTAAATATATTATTGGTTGCTTGTAACTCCACTGTTCTCTCGTGTGTTTTAGTTTTAGTTTTACTGCAATACAACAATCATATAATTGACTGCGGCATTTATGTATTTGAGATTTAACAATGGAAGAGGACTCACAAACACTCCCAGGGAAGCCCTTTCACAGCCTTATCTATTTTCATCCGTCTGACCAAATGTTTTTAAAAAGACACGTCACCATGGCAACACTGTACGACACGGTTCGTTTCAGAGGCCGACTTCTTCATTTCTTCCTTCGTTTCTTCGTTACGCTAACGCGGGCCTGACCCTGGGCTGATTAAAAGACGCAAACATCCAAAAGCGCATCTCTTCTCCGAATGCGCTGCTACTTTTACGCACGGCAACAATATGCGTAAAAGTACATTCATACATCTGACAACTCTGCGCTGTGTGCAGTGAGGTAGCGCGAGATCTCCAGTTTGGTCGCTCTGCACCGTGCAGTGAGATATCGCGAGACTGACTCCTAGATGTAAAGTCACGTTTATTGTCACTTCATAGTGAAGTACACTTACTTATACAAGTATAAGCAATGAGTGAAAATCTTATGTGCAATACCCGACGACAGACAGCAGTTATAAAAAACAGATATATACATATAATAAAACATATAAAAACATATATATATATATATAAAAAATATAATATACATTAAAAAGTAGTATATATATAATAATATTTACATTATTAGTGTTTTGCTTTAATGTGTGTTATTTGTCATTCTTATTATCAGCCTAGTATTAGTATGATTTATATATATATATATAGTTCCTCTCTGGCTCCTCTACACGTTGGGGATTTGCTGCTTTCTTTTATTTCTATTTTTAGTCATGAACACGTGTCGTCTGCCTCCTGACTGACCGGGGGTTGACGGTCTGAGACACATTCACTAAAGAACCCAAACAGACATCGTTAGTCAGCGCTTATAATAATAATAATAATAATAATAATAATAATAATAATAATAATAATAATCACAACTGTAGCCTGGAAACCAGTCTGGCGTGGCCCCGCCCAGTAAGACAACAGTCAGGAACGACTACAGAACAACTACAACTGTTGCTTCACGTGAAGGCGTCGGTGGTGCAGAACCAGTTCTGAACTGAACTGGGACTGAGAAACCGGTCGGCACCGAGAGGACCGTCTGTAGTCTGTACCTCAGGATCTAACAGAGTGGATGTAACGACACGACCCTGAAGCCTCGGCACACGGACACCGCGCTCAACTCAACAGTCGTTGCCGGAACCAGGCAGGAACCAGGCAGGAACCAGGTAGGACTTGACAACGTTTTCTTGAAGCCATATTTTGTTGCCCTGCACGTCACTGTGGTGAGGGACGCACGGCTGAAGGGTGTCGGTACCGTACAGTAGTGTGGGCTTTTAGTTTGAAGTATAGGCCACACGGTAGCAGACCTATCGATTTATTGAAGCACACTTGTACTTGAAACCTAATTTAAGGTTGTTTTTAACACCCATGACCCATCTGGGTCTCTAAATAGGGCAAGGTCACGGCGGTAGTATAATAGATTGAGAACAACGCGGAAGTTGCAGGCCTCGCTGTAGTCCTGTACACCACGCGCACCCTTTACGCGTTCCCACATTACGCGGATCCTCTCCATCGGGCGGAGTGGCGCCGACGTGTTCGTGTAAGCTTTGTTTCACGTAGTTGTGGTGGTTTTACTGCTGTCTTACTGCGTTGTCACTGTAGGTGAGACAGGTATAAACAGACTGCGCCCCTCCGAAGTGTATACGTACAAACCCCCAAGCCAAACATCTACCGCAGTGATATCAGTTCAAAGTGTGTAATTGTGTGTATGTATGTAACACGATACTATACTAACATTGCATGTATTGTAAACTTCCTGGGGATTAGAAGTTATCTTGGCTACCTGTTAAATTACCTTATTGTAAGTCGCTTTGGGCAAAAGCGTCTCCTAAATGACTGTAATGTAATGTAATGCATGTGTCCATATTTCAGCCATGCACACGTTTGACCATTCGGGGATGGAAGCAGGAAGAAGGCTCGCCCACCAGGAGCCCGTCTACAGCGTCAAGCTGCTGCAGCTCCTGCTGCTCTCCACCTACTGGGGCATGCAGATCTGGGTCACCTTCATATCCAGTGAGTGCAGACACCCATGGTGGGGACATGATGGGGACATGGGGGACATGGTGGGGACATGGTGGATCATGTCATCACAGATGAAGGATCCGGGAAAGGATCTAAAAGGGCCTTCAAAACATGTGCAATGGGAGTGTGCGATATGAGGTAGTGCATTAAGGTGAGAGAAAAGGCTTCTGGCTCCTGGAGCGGGGGACCCCAGGACGGGGAGCGTCCTAACAGGGCTACCGGGAGACATCTGATCCATTCATGGTTCTCCATGTTAGAGGAGACAGTCCTTTAACTCCTTCCAGACCCCCCCTTACAGTTAAGATGAAGTCTAAATAAATAAAAGTGGTAACTAGAAGCACATTTAAAAAAAGGACTGGACATTTAAGGCGGTTGTCCAGTTGTAAATGTCCAGGATGGAGCCATGTCAGGCCCTCGGTATCCCACATGTCACCGAGAAGTTTATGACAATCTCATCTTTATAAGTTTATGACAATCTCATCTTTATAAGTTTCACCAACGGTGAGGATTTTAAACCCAAATTACAGGATAGTTGTAGACATGAAAATATGATTGTTATTGTTATGGAGTAATGGAGTTTGGAAAACTTGTGTGTGTGTGTGTGTGTGTGTGTGTGTGTGTGTGTGTGTGTGTGTGTGTGTGTGTGTGTGTGTTTTGCAGGCTTCGTGATGGACAACCACCTGAACAGACACACCTACGGGTTCATCCAGAGCCGCCTGGTCCCCTTCTACCTCCACCTGGGGTCGGCCTGCGCCTTTTTCAACCTCACCATCTACGCCGTGCACCACCCCAGCGACATGATGAACGACCGCGAGTCCTTCCAGGTGTCACTCACAAGACATTACCAAGATTCTTCCACGTGTAACAATTACAATGGAATGCTTACACCTTCGCATTCTGGATTTAAACAACAATACTATACTATAATACACTATACTATTCTGTACTATGCAATACTATACTATAAACCACACTACCGGTATATACTACATGCTATAAACAACACTTTACTTTAACCATACTAAACACAATTTTAAAAAGAACAATGTCGTGTCTAGAAGATGACATGTACATATGTATGTACATGTAGTGGATGGTGACAGTAGTGCAGCACCGCAGTGAGTGGTATCAGCATCATAACATCAACTACCTGTGACGACGCGTGACATTCCTGGTCCCGTCCTCCGACCCGCAGATCTTCATCCTGTTCGTGGCGGTGTCCGTGGCGGCGGTCAACGCCCAGTGGTTTGGCCAGATGACCTCGGAGATCATGGCGGACATGCACCTGGTGGAGCAGGCGTGCGGCCTGGGTCAGGACATTGGCCAGTCGTCCAACCGCGAGGCCTACGCCAAGCTGTGCCAGACGGACGCAAAGTACAGACACCTGAGTGGCCGCCTGTGGCTGTACAGACTGCTGTCATCACTGTGCAACCTCTGCTGCATCGTGTGTAACTTCTGCAGCCTGTCCTACATGGCGGAGAACCTCACCGCGCTATGAACTGGGAGGAGGGTGGGGGGGGGGGGGGGGATAGACGCAAAGCTGTGTTTTCATTTTATCTAATTTTTTAACCGGTGGCTGGGTTGAAAAAAAACCTAAAAAACATTTTGTACTGTATGTCCTGCCAAGTGAGTTGCATGTTGGTTTTTCCAACCCCAGCCAGGCTTATGATAACAGAAGCTGCGGTTCTGTTAATGGACACAACAAAGGAATGAGGCCCGGCAGAGCTCCCTGGGGTTCACCTTTCACCCGGAAGGGCCGGGAGCTCGCCGTGTCCTGGGCAGACCTCCGATGCTCCTTTGTAGCGGTTTTTCATTTTGAACTTATCACATTTAAACCTAAATCGAGAGGACTTGAAACCACCATCAAATCCACCGTACACCGAAATGTGTATGGTGTAAAGTGCACATAAAACTAAACTCCACAACCCAGTGGCAGTCATGAGGCATCCAGTTTGGCCTGTTTGGGTAGTAGGCCACTCAGTGTGTGTGTGCTATTCCAGACACTGGATGTTTTAAGGGGAGGTGCTTGGTGTGGTAGAGACTCAAACCAGCTTTCTCTCACTGCAGTTCATCTATTTTAGCGTTCTTCAGTCTATCCTGTGTCTAAGGGTTTTGTTTATTGATGAATGTGAACCAAAAACAATCGATCGATAAATGTAATGTTTATTATAGTTACTTGTTTTAAAAAGGGTCAATTTTGATATATATATATATATATATGCTACGTTTAAATATTTGTTTGTACCACTTTTTCTACATGCATCTTTAGGATCAGGGGAACAGAGAGGTCAGGTCAACAGGAACCTTTACCATCCAATGCTTATTTATACTTAAGTTAAGACTGATGTACTAGAACATATTCTTTCTTATGTGTGTCTTAAGATGTTCTGGTATCGGTGGTTCTGTGCAAAAAATAAAGCTGTTCACATGTAAGCTAACTTTCCTTGCGGTCATTCGGTTTGGGCATTTCAGATTGCTTTTTAGATGCTTAAACACATTTGTGCTCATAAAATTACTTCATCATAATCATTTATCAAAGCACACATCCATCTTTCGGCAGCATAGGGCTTTATTGTATATGATATTGTATGTTATGTGTGTATGGGCCAATATGTGTTATTGTGTGAACGTTGACTGAATAAACTGGGCATCTTTGTTTAACGTGACCAAGTGACTCACCCAGTGCTGTGCGCCGAATGACCACTAGGGGTCACCCGGTGCTGTGCGCCGAATGACCACTAGGGGTCCCACTTGGTCTTGCTCAATTCTATTTTCGACCGCGAAACTATTCTAAAGAACGATAAGCAGTAATGAATTACCGTTATATTCATATTGTTTAAATAATGACATTCATAAAAAAATGTTTTTTATATAACAGTGTTGCATCATGTCAAATAATTGTAAAACCTGGTTCTAATATGAAATGTTTTAAAATGTGCAAAATCAACGACAGCACACAATTTGCAGAGTTTTTTTATTACGAAAAAATGATCTTCGCTTTGCGTGTTTAAGCCTCAAGTCCACAGTTAATGTGCAAGAGAACAGTGTCGATAACAATATCTTTAAAAAAGTAAACTACAAAAATACAAAGTACACTCATTCAGTAGCGGCTTGAATGGTATTTGTAAAATGTTGACAAGTTTTCACTGATCTTTTAAAAAAACGGTAACACTTACGAAAATTCTGAAACGTACATTTCTTTATAAATTAAGCAGTAAGCTTTACCTTTCCCAAACACACTTAAAAGTGCAATTAAAATAAAAGAGAAGACGGGCTGTGATAAAAAGACAAAGACCACTTTGTTGTCTTGAGACAGACCAAGAAGAAGCCAGTCACCCAGCCCCATACAAACCGACCAGGAAGCAGCCAGTCACCCAGCCCCATACAAACCGACCAGGAAGCAGCCTGATCCACCAGCCTGAACAATCAGCCTGATCCACCAGCCTGAACAATCAGCCTGATCCACCAGCCTGATCAATCAGCCTGATGAACCAGCCTGATGCACCAGCCTGATGAACCAGCCTGATCCACCAGCCTGATGAACCAGCCTGATGCACCAGCCTGATGCACCAGCCTGATGAACCAGCCTGATGAACCAGCCTGATCAATCAGCCTGATGAACCAGCCTGATGCACCAGCCTGATGAACCAGCCTGATCCACCAGCCTGATGAACCAGCCTGATGCACCAGCCTGATGCACCAGCCTGATGAACCAGCCTGATCCACCAGCCTGATGCACCAGCCTGATGAACCAGCCTGATGAACCAGCCTGATGAACCAGCCTGATCCACCAGCCTGATGAACCAGCCTGATGAACCAGCCTGATGAACCAGCCTGATCCACCAGCCTGATGAACCAGCCTGATCCACCAGCCTGATCCACCAGCCTGATGAACCAGCCTGATGAACCAGCCTGATCCACCAGCCTGATCCACCAGCCTGATGAACCAGCCTGATCCACCAGCCTGATGAACCAGCCTGATCCACCAGCCTGATGAACCAGCCTGATCCACCAGCCTGATGAACCAGCCTGATCCACCAGCCTGATGAACCAGCCTGATACTGAACACAATGGAAACACACAGAAAGGCTTTAGCCCTACCAAAGGCATCCTAAAAAAACAATCCTAAGTTTTAAATTTGGATATTAAAATCCTAAAAAACACCCTTTGGTAGAGAAGTCACCGCCAGATAAACAGTACAATTACCAAATAAAATGAAATAAAAGACTAAATTAAAGAAAGCGTAGAGGGAACCTCTAGCCAAATAGACCTCCTGGTTCATAGGATTACGTCACATCCCCAGTAAGTAACCAGCTAACTAAGTGCTAGCTATGCTACACAGATTGTGTCTATAAAAAGGACCATACTTTTAAATATGTACAGGACTCACCTATAAAACACCCATCATCTAAAACATAACCCAGCAGATCGCTCCTGTCCTCAGGAATATTACTTTTGAGTTCAACTTGAACAGTTTCCGTTGGAGTCTCTGAGCGAACGTCCGTCCGCCCGCTCGACTGACGCGGTCGTATCGTAAACATAGCAACGCAGTTTGAAATGTCCCTTTGTGCACTTCATGCTAAATAAATACTGTTTAAAAAGAGACCCCAGAAGAGCCCAGGTTCAGGCAGGCCCAGACCCCCGCTGCTCCTGGGACCCACCAGGTGGGAACCCGGCAGAAAACACTCAATAAATACAGAAACCCTACCGAGAGACTACTAAATAACAGTTACCTCTTTCAACCGCGTGTGTGTGTGTTATAGTTATATATATATATTATATATATATATATATATATATATATATATATATATATAAACTATCCAGTGTCTCTCGTCAAACCACCACCTTGCCTTTGATCTCCAGCTTGCTGAGGTCGCTGGCCTTGCTGGTCTGCTCCTCGGTGAAGGTGATGTAGGAGTAGACCAGACTCCCAGCAATACTGACACACACAGTGAAAGTACCATTAGTGGTCTACCCAGATTTGACACCATAAGTCCATCCAACAGGAGCAATGACATAGATAATAAGCTGATAAGAAGACACACACAGGTCTCTGGGGAGGTGAGAGCGCCTTGGGACAGACAAGGAGTCATAAAGGAGGGAGGGAGGGAGGGAGGCAGACAGACAGACAGACAGACAGACAGACAGACAGACAGACAGACAGACAGACAGACGGACAGACGGACGCTCCTCTGGACGTGTTGACAGTGGACTGTGGTGCCCATCAACAGCAGCAGGCAGATGTTGCTTAGAGAGTCACATAAGTGTTTGGGAAAGGCCCATGAAGGAACATCTGCCAGCTGCTTCCCTCTGTGGAGGTGTTTCAACACGTCCACAGGTAGAGAAACCCCGCCCTCCCGGAACGCTCCACGCCTCAAACATTAGAACAACTCCAGGGCCCTCGGTAGAGCGCATAACCAAAAAGTCTCCTGGCAAATCTGGATCAAATCCAGATCTTCGCCAAAATCAAATCAACTGTTTTGTCCAATTGCGTACATAACTTTTTGAGTTGTTTTTGCCCCACACTGGGGCATAAACAGAACCTCCAATCCATCTTGGATGGCGGAGGTAAGACCATTACACACCACCTATCATAACATCATACCTGGTATTCAAGAACATTACACACCACCTATCATAACATCATACCTGATATTCAAGAACATTACACACCACCTATCATAACATCATACCTGGTATTCAAGAACATTACACACCACCTATCATAACATCATACCTGGTATTCAAGAACATTACACACCACCTATCATAACATCATACCTGGTATTCAAGAACATTACACACCACCTATCATAACATCATACCTGGTATTCAAGAACATTACACACCACCTATCATAACATCATACCTGGTATTCAAGAACATTACACACCATCTATCATAACATCATACCTGGTATTCAAGAACATTACACACCACCTATCATAACATCATACCTGGTATTCAAGACCATTACACACCACCTATCATAACATCATACCTGGTATTCAAGAACATTACACACCACCTATCATAACATCATACCTGGTATTCAAGAACATTACACACCACCTATCATAACATCATACCTGGTATTCAAGAACATTACACACCACCTATCATAACATCATACCTGGTATTCAAGAACATTACACACCACCTATCATAACATCATACCTGGTATTCAAGAACATTACACACCACCTATCATAACATCATACCTGATATTCAAGAACATTACACACCACCTATCATAACATCATACCTGATATTCAAGCCCACAAAGTTGGTCCAGGAGAAGATGTAGTCCCCGCTGAAGACCATTCCGATGTATGTCACCAGGATGTTCTGAGGCAGAGGGACAAGGCAGGTCAGAGAGAGGAAAGAAGAGAGAGGAGAGAGGAGCATGTCCCCTGATAACTAAACATTGTCATGCTCCTTCAAACCCCCTCACAGCTTCCGCTCACCTTAATGCAGCCCACGATGGTTGTGGTCAGAGCTGAGTTGTACTGAGTACAGAGCACAGTGGAATACATCAGGACAAACCTGCAGAGGAAGAAGAAGAACTACATTAGAATGAAAGTACAGATAAAGAAAAGAAGAACTACATTAGAATGAAAGTACAGATAAAGAAAAGAAGAACTACATTAGAATGAAAGTACAGATAAAGAAAAGAAGAACTACATTAGAATGAAACTACAGATAAAGAAGACAAACAAGAATAACTACATTAGAATGAAACTACAGAAGAACTTAACAAGCAGTAAATACATTTTTGTACACACTGGTCAACACTCTTTCCATAACATGACTACGATGGGGACACATTTTAGTTAGAATATTTTAAAATTCAGGATAACTTGGTGTTGGCTCACAAACGGCATCATTGGGATTTGACATATTCCAACATCTGCTCTTTAGCCGGGCAGATAGACGCACACACACACACACACACACACACACGTCCATACACACACACATGACTGTACACACACACACATACATGACCACACACACATGACTGTACACACACACACACACACACACACGTCCATACACACACACACACGTCCGTCCATACACACACACATACATGACCACACACACACACGACCACAAACACACACACACACACACGTCCATACACACATACATGACCACACACACACACATGACCGTACACACACACGCACATACATGACCACACACAACCACACAGGCATGACACCACACGCACACCCATGCGCACACACCCTTTTCCCAAGACCCACCCCATGATGGAGGAGAGGATGAACTGGGCGAGGAAGAGCCGGTCTGACCATCCCTCGTAGTCCAAGGCCTGAGGACAACAGGGCGGTGAGCAACGCACACAACAACCACCTGCCTTCCACCGTACCTGCACCCTTCTGCGTTCAACCAGTGGCAAGGAGGACCTCACACAGAGAGGACGACCTCACACAGAGAGGATGACCTCACACAGAGAGGATGACCTCACACAGAGAGGATGACCGGCAGAGAGGATGACCGTCAGTCACAGGACACAATAATAATGTGATTTAATTAGATGATTCGAGAAAAAAAACAAAATAATTATTTGAAGTGACCTTTGTCGCAGGTCAAAATGAATACACCATTTAGGCTTTAGGGTCACACTACATATATCGGGTTTGCACTTCCATGCATCGAGAAGATCTTTAGGACCAGATGTCGGAAGAAGACCATCTCCATCACAAAGGACCACAACAACCCTGGGCTCCATCTCTTCGCCCCCATACCGTCTGGTCGCCGGTTCCTCAGCATCCGTACCTCAAGGACTACCAGGTTTAAGGATAGTTTTTATCCACAGGCAGTGACCTACTGAACTGCTAGGAGTGCTGCCACTATCATAACATGTCATTAACATTACACTATCATAACATGTCATTAACATTACACTATCATAACATGTCATTAACATTACACTATCATAACATGTCATTAACATTACACTATCATAACATGTCATTAACATTACACTATCATAACATGTCATTAACATTACACTATCATAACATGTCATTAACATTACACTATCATAACATGTCATTAACATTACACTATCATAACATGTCATTAACATTACACTATCATAACATGTCGTTAACATTACACTATCATAACATGTCATTAACATTACTCTATCATAACATGTCATTAACATTACACTATCATAACATGTCATTAACATTACACTATCATAACATGTCATTAACATTATCATAACATGTCATTAACATTATCATAACATGTCATTAACATTACACTATCATAACATGTCATTAACATTACACTATCATAACATGTCATTAACATTATCATAACATGTCATTGACATTACACTATCATAACATGTCATTAACATTACACTATCATAACATGTCGTTAACATTACACTATCATAACATGTCATTAACATTACTCTATCATAACATGTCATTAACATTACACTATCATAACATGTCATTAACATTACACTATCATAACATGTCATTAACATTATCATAACATGTCATTAACATTATCATAACATGTCATTAACATTACACTATCATAACATGTCATTAACATTATCATAACATGTCATTGACATGACACTATCATAACATGTCATTGACATTACACTATCATAACATGTCATTGACATTACACTATCATAACATGTCATTAACATGACACTATCATAACATGTCATTAACATTACACTATCATAACATGTCATTAACATTATCATAACATGTCATTGACATTACACTATCATAACATGTCATTGACATTACACTATAACATGTCATTAACATGACACTATCATAACATGTCATTAACATGACACTATCATAACATGTCATTAACATGACACTATCATAACATGTCATTAACATGACACTATCATAACATGTCATTAACATGACTATCATAACATGACATTAACATTACTCTATCATAACATTGTCATCCATATAACATTACACTATCATACTTTGCTGGACTCATTACAGTAACTGCACTGTAATGCTCTGTATTCATGATGCTGCTGCACTACTGACACTAAAATGCTTTTAAATGCTTTTTGCACAATTCAACACATGTACATCTCAGTCACTCAGTCACGTTATTGTTCTCTTTACTGTTGTGATAGTATAGTGTTGGATAGTACATCGTTTAGCATATAGGGTTGGATAGTACATCGTTTAGCATATAGTGTTGGATAGTACATCGTTTAGCATATAGTGTTGGATAGTACATCGTTTAGCATATAGGGTTGGATAGTACATCGTTTAGCATATAGTGTTGGATAGTACATCGTTTAGCATATAGTGTTGGATAGTACATCAGATAGTACATCAGCAGATAGTGTTCAGTTGTAGGAAATGCATACTGGGGAGGGAATGGCATGAGGAGTAAGCATTCCATTCTAAATGAAAAAATATTGAATCGACATCCGCACGTGTGTGTGTGTGTGTGTGTGTGTGTGTGTGTGTGTGTGTGTGTGTGTGTGTGTGTGTGTGTGTGTGTGTGTGTGTGTGTGTGTGTGTGTGTGTGTGTGTGTGTGTGTGTGTGTGTGTGTGTGTGTGTGTGTGTGTGTGTGTGTGTGTGTGTGTGCTTCACAGAGTAAGACGTGGAATATTCCCTTTGGTTGCATTATTGAAAAATAAAATGACATTTATACTCATTTGAGTACTGGGGTTGAAAAAACGACCAATGATCAACCAAACGTCAGCAGTGACTCAACATGCTTGAGGACGCTCTGACACATGGGAGCCAACTGCCTGGCGCTTTATCTGGATCTGGTTTAGCGGAGGAGCTGAGCGATGGCTCAGGGCACAAGTTACAGTCCCAACATGTCTGTGGCAACAGGGAACAACGGGAGGCTCCGAGGTGTGGAGAAATAGAGGGAGTGCTTTACCGGAATAACAACAATAATAATTATTATATAATAAATGCAATAGGATTTAACAATAGATGAGTGTATACCCTCATATTAATATAATGTTTCGAGCAAGCAAGCTACGTTGCTTGCTCATCTGACGTCACACAAACGTGTCTTTGAATTGGCCAAGAAGCAGCAGCCGTTGGTACATTAGCCCCAGTGTTGAACCAGGTCATACCTGCAGGGGAGACTCCATATTGACTCTACCCTGCTGGATAATGGCTGCTTTGTGTCCTCCCCTCCCCCCTCTCCCTGGCCGTTCTAGACCTCTCTTCCTGGACCTTCACGTTCTAGACCTCTCCTCCTGGACCTTCACGTTCTAGACCTCTCCTCCTGGACCTTCACGTTCTAGACCTCTCCTCCTGGACCTTCACGTTCTAGACCTCTCCTCCTGGACCTTCACGTTCTAGACCTCTCCTCCTGGACCTTTACGTTCTAGACCGCTCCTCCTGGACCTTCACGTTCTAGACCTCTCCTCCTGGACCTTCACGTTCTAGACCTCTCCTCCTGGACCTTCACGTTCTAGACCTCTCTTCCTGGACCTTCACGTTCTAGACCTCTCCTCCTGGACCTTCACGTTCTAGACCTCTCCTCCTGGACCTTCACGTTCTAGACCTCTCCTCCTGGACCTTCACGTTCTAGACCTCTCCTCCTGGACCTTTACATTCTAGACCTCTCCTCCTGGACCTTCACGTTCTAGACCTCTCCTGGACCTTCACGTTCTAGACCGCTCCTCCTGGACCTTCACGTTCTAGACCTCTCCTCCTGGACCTTCACGTTCTAGACCTCTCCTCCTGGACCTTCACGTTCTAGACCTCTCCTCCTGGACCTTCACGTTCTAGACCTCTCCTCCTGGACCTTCACGTTCTAGACCTCTCCTGGACCTTCATGTTCTAGACCTCTCCTCCTGGACCTTCACGTTCTAGACCGCTCCTCCTGGACCTTCACGTTCTAGACCTCTCCTCCTGGACCTTCACGTTCTAGACCTCTCCTCCTGGACCTTCACGTTCTAGACCTCTCCTCCTGGACCTTCACGTTCTAGACCTCTCCTCCTGGACCTTCACGTTCTAGACCTCTCCTCCTGGACCTTCACGTTCTAGACCTCTCCTCCTGGACCTTCACGTTCTAGACCTCTCCTCCTGGACCTTTACGTTCTAGAGTTTTTTAAACCCTCCCCCCAGCGCAGCCTGATCAACAGATGGCTACTATAGGACCTTGCAGTGATGAAAACACAACAGGCCTTTTACCATAAGGCCGGTTCCCTTTGGAGTCAATGTAGTGACATGTCATCGGTTAGTATAAAGTAAATATGAGAGAGGATCTAAAGTTCTGTCTGGAAGTTATTGAGGAAGAAACAGACACTATTAGCCAAAAAAACAAAAACAGACATTGCTTACCTTCTGGACATCTCCGGTCACGTGAGCCAGAAGCAGCGTGGGAACGATCATAAATAACGCATTATAATATAGTAAGCCATATTTCCCCAGCTCCTGTGAAAGAGAGAGAGAGGAGAGGGGGGCATGGGGGGGAAAGGGAACCAAACAGGAATAAGGTTTAGAGAACAGAGAGCCTCATTCACAGCAGGTCAACAACATTCCTCTTAACTAGCGTGCAGATGTTCTACTGCACTACCTCACCACCACCCAGCCTTCTAACAAACTTCTAACTAGCTAGCATGGCCCTTACAGCACACACTGTGACATAAGGGTCCCTATGTGGAGCTGGTCCACGGGCCAGGGTTGTAATGTGAGCAACATGGCGCCCGTGTTGAAGCAACGCCAAGGCCACCAGGAGGGCCAACAATCTATTAGAACAACCACAAGATCTAAAATATTCAGAGGATTTCAGAGGACATTCCTGATAGAAGACAAAAGAGTTATTCTGTCAACTAAAAAACAGCAGTAGCCAAAACACAACCCTGGACACACAAAGGTGACATGGAGGGGTCACCCTTGGTGGGGGTGGAAGAGATGGTGGTGGTGGTGGAAGAGATGGTGGTGGTGGAAGAGATGGTGGTGGTGGTGGAAGAGATGGTGGTGGTGGAAGAGATGGTGGTGGAAGAGATGGTGGTGGTGGTGGTGGAAGAGATGGTGGTGGTGGTGGAAGAGATGGTGGTGGAGGGGATGGAGGTGGTGGTGGGGGTGGAGGTGGTGGTGGTGGGGATGGAGGTGGTGGTGGTGGTGGGGATGGAGGTGGTGGGGATGGTGGTGGTGGAAGAGATGGTGGTGGTGGAAGAGATGGTGGTGGTGGGGGTGGAGGTGGTGGTGGAAGAGATGGTGGTGGTGGTGGAAGAGATGGTGGTGGTGGGGGTGGAGGTGGTGGTGGTGGTGGGGATGGAGGTGGTGGTGGGGGTGGTGGTGGTGGTGGAAGAGATGGTGGTGGTGGTGGAAGAGATGGTGGTGGTGGTGGAAGAGATGGTGGTGGTGGAAGAGATGGTGGTGGTGGTGGAAGAGATGGTGGTGGAGGGGATGGAGGGGATGGAGGTGGTGGTGGGGATGGAGGTGGTGGTGGTGGGGATGGAGGTGGGGATGGAGGTGGTGGTGGTGGGGATGGAGGTGGTGGTGGTGGTGGGGATGGAGGTGGTGGTGGTGGGGGTGGAGGTGGGGATGGAGGTGGTGGTGGTGGTGGAGGTGGTGGTGGTGGGGATGGAGGTGGTGGTGGTGGTGATGGAGGTGGAGGTGGTGGTGGTGGGGGTGGGGGTGGTGGTGGTGGGGATGGAGGTGGAGGTGGTGGTGTGGATTGGAGATGGTGGTGTGGATGGAGATGGTGGTGGTAGAGGTGGTGCTACAAACCTTGGAGTCCAGCTTCTGCTTGACGTAGGCTCCGTTGGCGGCCGTCAGCACGTCGTTGAGGAGGATGAACACGTAGCCCTCCAGGTCAAAGGACAGGTCGGCACTATAGCGGAGATCACAGTCACACACATCCTGTTTAAGGACCAGGCTTGTTTGACCCTCTCCGCTAAACGTATACAACCAACGTTAAGCCTCGAGCGTGAGGCCTGAGCCACAGGGGGTCTGCTTTTACTTTAAAAATACCACTTTGAAGTACATGCTAATGACTGGTTGAGAGAGCATGTAGCATGTGGGTCAACAGCCCTGCAGCACAGACCTTCTTGGGTTGGGAGAGCAACACGACAGGCCTCACCTCGCTGCCACGAAGGCCCCCAGGATCATCGTAAATACCGTCATCTGGACCGGGCGGGAGAACTTCTTTCTAGGGAGGAAGGACCAATGAAAAGTGAATCTCAAGACCTCCACTTTCCTTTATTCTCATTGGAGAAAGTGATATCAGAATGGTGTTTAATAACCAACTTACTTTAGTAGGAATACTTCGGCCATCATCGTAAATAAGATAGAAAACCTCCTGAGGACTGTAAACATCGGGAGGCTGGGGAAGAGAAGTAGTGAAAATAAATAAATATATATATATATATATATATATATATATATATATATATATATATATATATATATATTCCATATGATATCAAATAGTACTGAGAACCTTTAGGTACCCAAATCACCATAGTAATAATTATAATATCTTACTTTAGCCTTTTAGTTCCAAACAGTCCAGTGATTTGGTTTCCCACGTAAAGGAGAGGTAGAGGGAAGGTCTGGAGTGGGATAGAACAGAACCTATTTAGAGGCAGTGGTGCTGACTAAGTACACAAGAGTCATTTATAGGTTCTGTCCAAAGTTTAAACCCATTTCAATCAAAACTCTACACAGAGCACAGCAACAGTTAACCCTTTGCCAAAACGACTCTAAATATCTAGCAAAATGCATCCAAAACTCACGTTCGCTCTTCTCAAAACAACTTTTTCCATCCGAGTGATTCACGTGGCTAGTATGAATGGTCTCATTCAGCATTGACTTATAAAAACACAGCCGTACTTTGTGACCTCATGGGGTTGTGTTACACATTCACGTGGATAATAGTGGAACACATTTGTTTTTTCTCTCCTTTTTTGACGTTTAATTTGTCTTTGACAGGATACAATACCGAGATTCAAGTTTTCATCAGCGTTTCATAGTTTCAGTGTGAAAACAACTGAGAAAAAGTCATATGTAATATGAGTCTTTAAATATTTGAGGGAGAACTGCTTATTGGTGCATTACACACTTTACATAATATATAGTCACCTTGTAGGTATGCTTTATTTAACATAACAGATCATATGTTAGAAAAAAGGTTAGATCCCCTTACCAGGATGCTTTACCACATTTGAATATAGATAGATTAGATTATATATATTTATAGTCACCTTGCCGGGGATGGTCTCATCGAAGCCCGGGAAGGTGATCACCCGGACGGCCTTCCCCGCCCAGAGGACCACCACCGTGGCAAACATCTGCACAGTTTCACAACATTTAACACATATACACTTAACTAACATTATATTAACATTATACTAACACGTCGCCGTGTCCCCAGAGAGTCACACCTTAGGCGGTGAATAATGGGTCCATTACAACAGGGTCACTTACTTGTCCGATCCCCACACATATGGACGACGGGAACCTGAGAGGAGGAGACTTATTAAAACACTTCAATCAATAAAACACTTTGTCATTGCAAGTTCAACTAAATTGAGGAGCAATCCTTACATTCACTCTTTACAAACAATTGAAAAATATAAATTATTTAAAAGATAAAAGATATAGCCATATACACACAATTGTATATTTACAACTACAAACGAAAATTTAGAAAGGTATATACATACAAGTTAGAAAGGTACATCCATACAAAAGGTGTGTGTGATGTACCATGTAACTAGGTATGTAGTATTGATGCAATACAGTATTGTAATTGCACAGAACAGTCCAGTAACAGTCCAACAGTCCAGTAACAGTACAGTATTGCAGTTACACAGACAGTCCAGTAACAGTCCAACAGTACAGTAACAGTCCAACAGTACAGTATTGTAGTTAGACAGTCTAACAGTACAGTATTGTAGTTACAGACAGTCTAACAGTACAGTATTGTAGTAACAGACAGTCTAACAGTACAGTATTGTAGTAACAGACAGTCTAACAGTACAGTATTGTAGTTACAGTCTAACAGTACAGTATTGTAGTTACAGTCTAACAGTACAGTATTGTAGTTACAGTCTAACAGTACAGTATTGTAGTTACAGTCTAACAGTACAGTATTGTAGTTACAGACTAACAGTACAGTATTGTAGTTACAGACTAACAGTACAGTATTGTAGTTACAGTCTAACAGTACAGTATTGTAGTTACAGACTAACAGTACAGTATTGTAGTTACAGACTAACAGTACAGTATTGTAGTTACAGTCTAACAGTACAGTATTGTAGTTACAGTCTAACAGTACAGTATTGTAGTTACAGACAGTCTAACAGTACAGTATTGTAGTAACAGACAGTCTAACAGTACAGTATTGTAGTAACAGACAGTCTAACAGTACAGTATTGTAGTTACAGTCTAACAGTACAGTATTGTAGTTACAGTCTAACAGTACAGTATTGTAGTTACAGTCTAACAGTACAGTATTGTAGTTACAGTCTAACAGTACAGTATTGTAGTTACAGACTAACAGTACAGTATTGTAGTTACAGACTAACAGTACAGTATTGTAGTTACAGTCTAACAGTACAGTATTGTAGTTACAGACTAACAGTACAGTATTGTAGTTACAGACTAACAGTACAGTATTGTAGTTACAGACTAACAGTACAGTATTGTAGTTACAGACTAACAGTACAGTATTGTAGTTACAGACTAACAGTACAGTATTGTAGTTACAGTCTAACAGTACAGTATTGTAGTTACAGACTAACAGTACAGTATTGTAGTTACAGACTAACAGTACAGTATTGTAGTTACAGACTAACAGTACAGTATTGTAGTTACAGTCTAACAGTACAGTATTGTAGTAACACAGAACAGTAAAGTCTCCCGTCCTCGTCAGCCCGGTGACGTTAGAGTCGCTCTGGTCCGTTAGTCTCACCGCCAGAAATAAACAGCCCTAGTTAGCGGTCCGCTCTCCGGCACAGCTAACGGGGCTACCGGGGGAGGGACGGGGGACTAACCGGGACTAACAGGGACTAACCGGGGAACTAACGGGGCTACCGGGGGACTAACCGGGGGACTAACGGGGACTAACCGGGGAACTAACGGGGGACTAACCGGGGAACTAACGGGGGACTAACCGGGGAACTAACGGGACTAACCGGGGGACTAACCGGGGAACTAACGGGGCTACTGGGGGACTAACCGGGGAACTAACGGGGGACTAACCGGGACTACCGGGGAACTAACGGGGGACTAACCGGGGAACTAACGGGGCTACCGGGGGAGGGACGGGGGACTAACGGGGCTACCGGGGGACTAACCGGGGAACTAACTGGGACTAACGGGGCTACCGGGGAACTAACGGGGGACTAACCGGGGACTAACGGGGCTACCGGGGAGGGACGGGGGACTAACCGGGGGACTAACCGGGGAACTAACGGGGGACTAACCCGGGGAACTAACGGGGGACTAGTAGTTCAGAAGTAAGGACACAGACTAAGAAAACCTCTCCCTCTTACCCGTAGTTGGTGAGGACGCTCTTGTTGACCACCACGATGAGGAAAGAGCTGATGCCGTAGAAGACGGCCGCGAACAGCTTCAGATAGAGCTGCTGCTGCGACGTGTCCGCCATCCTCCACCCGACACATGCGTTCACTCCCCCCGCAGAGGCTCGTCTCTCCTCTCCTCTGCTGGAGCCATCGCTGAGCGCTGCGAGGAGGCGAGGAGTGAAGTCACACTACTTCCGCCACTACTTCCGCCTACTTTTTCCGTCACTACTTCCGCCTACTACTTAGTCGAGAATAAACGCACACGCGTGGGACTATCTTCTGTTTATTGTGTATAGCGGAAAGTTAAGTGAGATATAGGTATTATTACTATTATAAGATATTATTGCTTTATGCTTATTATGCATCACCTGATTACATGTTACATCCACTGCACTTTTGTGTGTCTATAATATAACAATTATGTGTAAAAAATTTACTAAAAAGGCGAATTTAATTTGATTTACTTGAAGCGATTGAAAATTGGAGTTAGTTAAAATTAACTAAAAAAGCCAACTAAATATATATTTAGTTGGCTTTTTTAGTTAATTGAACTAAATCTAATTTAACTAAATATATATATATATATATATATTTTTTTTTTATTATTATTTTTTGTTAATTGTTTTTAACTAACTCCAATTTTCAATTGGTGTTTGTAAGAGTGCCGTGTGGATTGCTAGACAATGTCGTTGTACTTGTACAATGACAATAACGGCATTCTTATTCTACATAGAGTACAATTTAAAAAAGGTATCAGTGAGGTACAGCCGTGACAGGTAAGGGTAGGCATCATAAATATCATTAGTAAAAACTATTTAAAGAGTAAAGAGCGCAATTCTAAAATACAGCGCAGAAGCAGCTGCTTAAATTGCCATTTTGTGTTTAACCTACCCACATGACACTGCGTTAACAAATATTAAATGACCAATACATTGTGTTTAATGAACCAAACACAAGCCCATACATACAAGTTATATCCGACAGTCTAACCATGAGGTGGCTATATACAAGGAAGGAAGGTACAGTCAGTGGACAGTCAGTTCATATGTTGTGCAGTTGGGATGTTAATGGCTTGTTCCTGGTCAAAAGGGGGATTGAACGTCACAAGATGTGACGTGGCTTCCTGTTCAGACTGAGGATAAGGTGGTGTGAGCTGGGTCTCAGGCTGACTGTCTGCAGAGCGGCCCAGAGGTGGGGCGTTCTGGCTGTTTGGTCGGGTCAGGGAGAACTTGACTCCGCGCACTTCGACACCGCGGACGTTTGCCAATGAAACTAACTTCCGGAATGTCCTCGGGTCTGACACTCCTGCATCTTTTTGGGGCGTTTGCTTGGCGGCCGCACACTCCTTGGTGTCGGTCGCATTGTTCTGGACAGACTTTGAGATAAACCGATAAATCCTTTTATTACACTGGCTTTCGTCAGGCGCTCTGCGGTCGGTGCCGGTCGGGTCGCCGGTCCGTCTCTTGGTCGGACCGGGTAAAGGTTGCGTCGCCGCATCCGGCCGCGGTACTGCCCCGCTCTGCCCCCGACCCAGTGCTTGAGAACCCCCCCCAGCGCTCTGTACATGGGACACCCTTAAGGGGCCGGTCACACACGATCCCCCCTCCACCACCCCTTTGGGCGACCCCCCGTTCTTCATAGTGGCGTTTGGGTATGTCGAAGGCTTCCTTCCCAGGCCCGTATCCGTGGTAACGCTGCTGTCCACCGAGAGCACCCTGAGCCTGGTGGCGTGCGTCGGTGTGTAGACACGTCCCCGCCACGTCTCAGCGGTCCACAGACGTCTCTCCCTCTCCCTCTCACTTCTCTTCCTCTGCAGGGCCTCGGCCTGCAGGGAGTCTGAGATGCGTACGATAGTGGCGTGGAGGCTTGTGGCCCCGGGCGCCAGGTGAGAGCGGTCCAACCAGTGGAAGCCGGCGGAGCTCAAGACGGAGTGCTTGTTTTTCTCGCCGTCGTCGCCGCACACCACGGGATACGTCTCGCTGACAATCTGTGGATGATGTGTGATGTGATGTTTGCTTCTAGAACTGAAACTAACACTAACTGTTCAAGGTTCAGCCAACTGTAAACCTGTACATTTAGTTAATTTTTCAATTATTACTTAAAATACTTTCTTTACATTTTAAAATGTTTGAGTTTTTAAATGTTTGTTGGTGTGTCACCAACAAACTTGCACCGCACTTGCTACGCAATTGATTTGTAGTTTTGCAATGACCATCAAGGCATTCCACGACTACTACTTCCATACGTCTACCACCTAGAACACATTTGGACAACGCTAGGAAGTACGACGTGAATCATAAACTAGCCAACCGGAAGCTTCGTCTCATCGTTAGAACTCACCGGCAGCGGGGTGTAAGCAGACGGGGCTCTCGGTGTGACTATCTTTGCGTTTAGTTTCTGCAGTTCGTCCTGAAAGCAGAGAGGCACCAACTCCTCTGTGGCCAGGGGCCCTGTGGCCAGGGGCCCTCCGGCAGACAAACCCTCCGCTCGGCTTCCCATCGCTGGAGGGCCCTTCTCTCTACAGACCACAAGCCATTTTCAAGGGCCCTTATTTTGAGTGTGATTAGCCATGAAAAGCCTTTTAAAAAACATCATGTCATGTGACTACCCTCTGGTGACATCACAAGTTGACACCCAGCAGTCAGTGCAGTCCACTGGGTAGACTGCTAGACTACTGTATCTAGTCATCATTTATCTTGGTGGACAGTGCCACTTCTAATGTCACTGGAGGGTAGTCACCTGACAATTTAGAAATCACTTGTAAGGGCTAATTACACCCACCCCTTTAAAGGGAGGGAACAGGGCATGGTAAATGTATTGCATTAATTTATACCGCTTTTTTACAATTCATGCCTCACGTTTACCAATTCATACACAGATATATACACAGATGGCCATGTCAGCCATGCAAGGAGACAGCGAGCTGGTCAGGAGCAGTTAGGGTGAGGTGTCTCGCTCAGGGACACCACAACACATGGAGGAGGAGGAGCCGGGGGATTGAACCAGCAACCTTGCGGTTGGCAGGCCCCCTGCTGTACCTCCTTAGCTAGGCACTATCTGCCTTCTTCTGCATCCAACGACTGACTCACCTCCCAGAGCGCCGGCTGCAGACACGTACAACGTTGCCCTGCTGGAGATGCTGGCAGACCAACTTCCCCAGAGACTCGGACAGAGAATAGGGCTCCTCCCCTTCCTCTGCATGGACAGATTGCCAACATAACACCGTCCACACAGGAGGTGTTGTAATCCCTCCCTCTCAACAACAAATAACCCTGGTTTGTAGGCTTTGTGATGCCTGTGTTGTGTTACCTGTGTAGGTGGTGTGTATGTAGTGTGTTGCCTGTGGATACAGTGTGTTACCTGTGGATACAGTGCGTTACCTGTGACTAGTGTATTACCTGTGGATACAGTGTGTTACCTGTGACTAGTGAATTACCTGTGGATACAGTGTGTTACCTGTGACTAGTGTATTACCTGTGGATACAGTGCGTTACCTGTGACTAGTGTATTACCTGTGGATACAGTGTGTTACCTGTGGATACAGTGTGTTACCTGTGGATACAGTGCGTTACCTGTGACTAGTGTATTACCTGTGGATACAGTGTGTTACCTGTGACTAGTGAATTACCTGTGGATACAGTGTGTTACCTGTGACTAGTGTATTACCTGTGGATACAGTGTGTTACCTGTGACTAGTGTATTACCTGTGGATACAGTGTGTTACCTGTGACTAGTGTATTACCTGTGGATACAGTGTGTTACCTGTGAAAACAGTGTCTGACTACAATGTGTTACCTGTGACTACAGTGTGTTACCTGTGGATACAGTGTGTTACCTGTGGATACAGTGTGTTACCTGTGGATAAAGTGTGTTACCTGTGGATTACCTGTGACCACAGTGTGTTACCTGTAATAACAGTGTTTACCTGTAGATACGGTGTGTTACCTGTGACTACAGTGTGTTACCTGTGGATGAAGTGTGTTACCTGTGGATGAAGTGTGTTACCTGTGGATGAAGTGTGTTACCTGTGGATGAAGTGTGTTACCTGTGGAGGAAGTGTGTTACCTGTGGAGGAAGTGTGTTACCTGTGACTACAGTGTGTTACCTGTGGATGAAGTGTGTTACCTGTGGATGAAGTGTGTTACCTGTGGAGGAAGTGTGTTACCTGTGGAGGAAGTGTGTTACCTGTGAATGCGTTGACCGGTGTGTGTGGGGAGGACAAGGTGTCCGTGTACCCGCGGCTCCGGCCCAGGGAGGCCCTGCTGTCCTCTGTGCTCAGTCCCAGAGAGAGAAACTTTTCGATCTTGGAAAACAAATACAAAGGTACAACATTATATCACGCAGGTACGTGCGTTATCTCCATTACATTCCATTCCATTCATTTAGCAGAAACTTTTGTCCAAAGCGGCTTACCATAAGGTCATTCAACAGGTAGACAAGAGAAATACTAGTCATTAATGGATTTCCTCCCTCACAATCCATAATAATATAATAAATACATACATATACACATATATAATAACATAATATATAAAACATTACATTTCCTTCCTAACAAGCCTCCAAGAGCAGAACCAATACTCAGGTAAAAGTACAGAACGTTTGTAAACAATTGGATAACAATATTACAATTAGCTTACAGGCAGACGATAGAGCAAACTACCTCTACATAGCTATAACTTATGTGCTTCTGTTGTAAAGTCAAGACAAGTATTCCTTCCGGAGTTTCAATGCAGATCATGCGTTAGGACCATAGGTCATAATAGACCTCCTCAGAGTATATGTTGATGAATCATTCACTGCTGGCCGTTTGTCTTTCACCAGGATGCTACACTTCTTAGTGTTTGTGTGTCACAGACGCCAGCAGGTGGCGCTGTGCTAAATAGACGTTCTAACAATGGAGCTAGGGCCTGTGGGTCTCAGCTCTCACGTTAGAGCATCCCTCCCATGCCGGAGGTGGTCAGTTGGAGCCCGGTGCGGGACACTGACTGTTAGGTGTGTTTGTGTGCTCGTTAGGAGGTCCTGGAGGTGTCCGTCTGCACCTTGGCGGACCACGTCTGCCTGTGAGGAGAACGCTCAGTGGCCCTCGGCAAGAGGACAGCCCGGAATCCCTCGGGGTCCTTCCCTCTCCCTGGGCAAACAGGATTGATGACGGATGTTAAGCAGTGTGAATATTTGACAGTGGAAACACATCTTCCTGTCGCTTCGTTTTAAATAATGTACATCTGTAATATGCTAAAATATTAAGAACACTGGCTGGCTGGAAGGGAAAGCGAGGCTGGCTGGTAGTAAATAAGAGATAAAGGGTGTTTTCTGATGTTTCACGGTATCAGGAGAAACTTATTTCAGTCTGTTGCTCATACAGTTACAAAATACTAATAATATTTGGGTCACTAATAATATAACCTGACATGTTTCCACAAACGTTATAAAATAGCCCACCTCTGCATGGAACCGGGCTCAAGGCAAGTTCCTCAGGACCGGCAAAAGGAAAGACTGTTACTTTAGCCGTGTGGTTGGGTCCCCGTGTGGAAGATGACCTGAGGATAAAGGGTTTTAACACACGCCACACATTTAGTACTTGAACAGACCAGCAGTGGTTCAAGTGAAGATTACCAAGATTAATTCATGAAATAATTCATGAATTCATAATGAATCTTTTTAATTCCTTTTTTTTGCAGGACAAGCACACAACTGTATAATGACTCCACGCTTCTGTTATGTCAGTTAATTATCAGGGTTGTTGTGTACCTTAGGTTCAATCGTTTTCGATGACTTACCTTTGCATGTGTTTCCAGGACATCTTTAGCTCAGTGATCCAGCATAAATGACGCGAGATGTCTGGTTACGTCATCTCACAACAAATGTACCCTTGGTTGGAAGACATTGCACACTTCAAATATCCACAGTAAAACCCCCGATATAGTCTACTGTACCCCGTATCGAAGACGTGTGGGTTTGGTTGACTCAAGGTTGTATTTTAACTTTTATTTAGGGTAAATCGCTTGTAGCTTACAGCATTCACGACAAAAAAAACGTGGAAAACGTGGAAACGTGGATTTGACACTTTGGTTTAAACGCACTCACTCGCTGTGTTTACAATGCATATGTTCAGATAAATACATCATTTCAGATCTATTTCTACAGTTTATGGTCCACATTATCTCGTTCTCCGGACACCTTGACGAGACTTACCTCTGCAACAAGTGTGTATGTTGCCATGGCAACGTTAGCCCCGCTGACCTCTGCGGCGGGGCGCGCCACGGCGCGCCCCCCCCAACACCCCCACCGGAATAGGACTTTGGACACCCGTTTACAAATGGTGTCCAAATCTTCGGATTCTCGGCCTGTAGGATAACTGGCGACCGTGATTGATAGTGACGGTAGACGATAGTGACGGTAGACGATAGTGACGGCAGACGATAGTGACGGTAGACGATAGTGACGGCAGACCTATCACGATAGGGCACTAACCAGAGTGCAAATGTTGCAGTAAAGTGCATGGTAATATAATATAATGTACAGGTTAAATTGACAGGTTAAAAGACAGTCTAGGTATGAATGTGATATGAGCATAATAATAGGTATATGTATATACAGGTAGGTGAGTATTTAACATAGGGATCAGGGGTATGCTATTATTGAAAGCAGGATACAAATATATAGATCTAAATGTATATACAAGTGAGCATATATAAATGTATGGCAAGTATAAATGTATGTGTATATACATTTATGGTATAGGCAGGGGCGTCGCAACGGGGCTGGCAAAGTAGGCAATTGCCTGGCCCCTCGAGCTGGAAGGGCCCCCCGAGCTGGAAGGGGCCCCCGAGCTGGAAGGGCCCCCGAGCTGGAAGGGCCCCCGAGCTGGAAGGGCCCCCGAGCTGGAAGGGGGCCCCGAGCTGGAAGGGCCCCCGAGCTGGAAGGGCCCCCGAGGACGACAGATTATATTTATCCACAGCGATGACAATTTTGCGAGAACCACCTTAAATTGTATCTGGGCCATGAAGGACAAGGACATGTCCAACCCAGACCCCTCAGGGTCCCTGTGACATGTCCAACCCAGACCCCTCAGGGTCCCTGTGACATGTCCAACCCAGACCCCTCAGGGTCCCTGTGTCATTAGCTCCAAAGACAGAACACCATGAAGCAAGGGAGGGGGGGGGGTTAGGAAGGGCCCCCATGTCCATTTTGCCTAGGGCCCCCAGAGTCCCTAAACGCTCCTGGGTATAGGTATGCCATAGGTCTTAGGATGTGCATTTGTAATAGACTTGGGTGGGTGAGAGCTTCATTAAAACATGTAATGAAGGGAGGGAACGGGGAGTAAGCATTACGTTGTACTTGTTGGCTAATCAAATGTTGAATGTATTACTAATGTACTGGAAACTGGAAATACAAGACTAATAATGTCGCAATTTCCAGTAATAGATTATGTTCTGTGCACCTTGTGTAGTTTATACTTTACCCTGACATACACGACACGCTTCCAGTCATTCCAGTTTGGTCTCCGAGCGAGGCCACCCTGACCCAGCCTTGAGGGCCCGTGTGTATTTTGGCAGGTGGTCGTGCCGGACAGTTGACACACGTCTGATAAGCCGCAGATCTCTCTCTATTTGCCACGTTGTCACACGGGTCAGCACACGTTTTCCAACCCTCACTAACCTCGGTGCGGTCGGGGAGACGGGACAAAGACATGTCTGGGCTCAACGTGTCTCTGGGCTACTTCATCACCGTGGTGGCGCTCGGCCTCTCCTGCCGAGCGCTACTGAGGCGGTGGCCACGTCTGGGCTTCCTCTCGGAGTGGTCGGCCTCCTTCGTGCTGACCGCCTGCCTGCTGGAGGTGCAGACCGTGGTGGAGGTGGGCCAGTGGGCCGGCGGCCTGGGCGCCGACGTCAGCGTCACCCTGCTGTTTGCGGTGCTGCTGATCCACGGCGTGGCGTGCGGCGACGCCTCCGGCAACCCCACGCTGACCCTCGGCCGGTTCCTGGCGCTGGAGGCGACTGTTGTGCCCACCCTCCTGGCCGTGGCGGGACAGTTCCTGGGGGCCCACGTGGCTCTGCAGGCGGCGCTGCACTACTGGAGCCTGGAGCTCACGGACATGCACCTGATCAAGAGCCTGATGGCCTCCTCCTGCAGCACGTCACTGCAGGTGTCTGTGCTCCAGGGGTTCCTCACGGAGGCCGTGAGCGCGCTGGCGCTCCACCTGGCGCACCTGGGCCTGAGGCGGCGCTCTGCCCTGCTGCGGGTCCCCCTCATAGCGGGGCTGCTCACCTTCCTGTCCCAGGCGGGTATGTGCTTCGCCACTCAACGTTCTTTATTCATTTGCCATGTGTAACAAGTACAATGGAAGCAGCATGGTAAGTACAGTAGTATATATATATACAGTGGTAGCAGCATGGTAAGTACAGTAGTATATATATACAGTGGTAGCAGCATGGTAAGTACAGTAGTATATATATACAGTGGTAGCAGCATGGTAAGTACAGTAGTATATATATACAGTGGTAGCAGCATGGTAAGTACAGTAGTATATATATACAATGGAAGCAGCATGGTAAGTACAGTAGTATATATATACAGTGGTAGCAGCATGGTAAGTACAGTAGTATATATATACAGTGGTAGCAGCATGGTAAGTACAGTAGTATATATATACAGTGGTAGCAGCATGGTAAGTACAGTAGTATATATATACAGTGGTAGCAGCATGGTAAGTACAGTAGTATATATATACAGTGGTAGCAGCATGGTAAGTACAGTAGTATATATATACAGTGGTAGCAGCATGGTAAGTACAGTAGTATATATATACAGTGGTAGCAGCATGGTAAGTACAGTAGTATATATATACAGTGGTAGCAGCATGGTAAGTACAGTAGTATATATATACAGTGGTAGCAGCATGGTAAGTACAGTAGTATATATATACAGTGGTAGCAGCATGGTAAGTACAGTAGTATATATATACAGTGGTAGCAGCATGGTAAGTACAGTAGTATATATATACAGTGGTAGCAGCATGGTAAGTACAGTAGTACATATACAGGGCAGTAACGGGAAGTCCTCACAACTTCGTCCTCTTACCGTAACCGTTAGGTCCGGTTCTTCACTAAATAACATTAGAACTAGTGACACAAAGCGATATGTACTCCTTTATTTATACAGTTTGTTTAACCCACCTGAATAAAAGAGAATGATAAGGTTTTAACGCTCCTCGTGTAAGAGTCAGTGCTTGACTGTTTAGAGGAGCTACTAGCCAGAGCTCAAACCTCTAACTACAACGCCTAGAGACGGAGCCGGGAGGATTGAGAGGTACCGGTCAGGGGGTCTTTGGCGAGTGACACCCCCTTTAGGGGCCAAGGAACAGTGGATTAGATTTAGCCACAGACCCGGGGGACTGTTTGGTGGGGTGGAGGTAAGCGCTCTACCGGGGGCCCTCTAGTTGGAGCTGAACCAAATCTCTGTCATCTTTCAGCCAGCGGTTATACCTCAGCTTACATGAACCCTTCGCTGGCCTACGGCCTGACCTTCCACTGCCCTGGGTTCACCTGGACGGAGTACGCCACCGTCTACTGGCTGGGACCGCTCACAGGTAGGGCCCACAACCCGGCTTACACCTAGCCCACCGATGGTGCAGTTTGTAGGCCAAAATACGTAGGTCACGGCACCTTCCAGAGAAGGCGTGTATGAATAGACACTGTTCTGCGCTCTCTCTCCAGGGATGAGCACGGCTCTGCTCCTCTACACGGGCCACATTCCCAGAGTGTTCTCCAGGAACCTGTTCTACTCCCAGAAGACCCGGTTCAGGGTCCCCAAGAGCGGCGCCTCGGGAGAACCAGAAGACAAAAAGAAACAGTGAAACCAGAGTAACAAGAAAAGCTGCATTTTATTATTTGTGAACCATAAATATTCAGACTAAACGTGTCCTGTGCCTCAGAGGAGATGATTTATGCAATCAATCAGTGACTTTGTATATTTCAACACATCTGATCACACTTAGAAATAAATAAAAATAGTAATAAAAAATAAAAAAAGTATAGCAATGATTTTAATACTTAGAACGTCAAGAACATACACGTGTTACACAAGGTATTGGGAAGCTCATAACAGCTCATGGGACATTTTAAGTCGTAATAAAATGCTAAACTAATTACAAAAGTAACCAAGGTGCAAACTGTAGAGCAGTATAAACATCCTATTCACAGCTCCTATGTACAATTGTTTCAAAACGGTTCTTCATTCGTTAGCCTCGACAGGAGCGGCCGGGTTGGGTTTGGCCTGCTGACCTTTGACCTTTGGCAGTTGTTTTGCAGGAGGTTTAGGATCTATAGCGGCAAAGTGAGTTAAATGTTAAAACAGATTCATTTTATTAAACTGCTCTTGTTTGTATTCAAAATCATACTCAAGTTAGCAACCTTGGTTCAACTGGTGAGTAAGTTCGGTCATTTACTGCTAAACGACATGCATTAGCAATTTGATAACGTATAAAAATCCCAACACTAATAGTAAGTTAAATCTCAGGAACTGAAAGTCATAATGAAATATAAACAGAGAGAGGCTCTTCTAGAAGCTTGAGTACGCACGCCTCCCACAGAGGCTGTAATTACTGGAGAAGAACAGATAGGATCACTCACCTGGCTGCACCTGGTTCTCCAGCTGGGCCTCGGGTCGGTCCACCCACAGACAATGTTCTGGATTATTCAGAAACCTCTTGGTCTGTCCACAGCTGAGGCATCGAATCACCGTAAACTGACTCTTTCTTTTCTTCCCTTAGATAGAAAATATGGAGTTTAAATTCATTGACTGGGCGCATGGGGGCCATTATAACGCCCCATATTGTAAACTGAAAGGTTTGGATTTTTATCGGATTATGAATATAATATCCCTACTTCTTTGTCTTGACGTGGCGGTCACACCAGGGATAAGCAGTGAGCAGCACTTCTTACACAGAGTCCTCTTCACGGATGGGTCCCTGCGACGACCAACGCACCAACGCACACATCACTTACGCTCATCACTTCAACAGTCGCCAGCATCAACCAATAGGCCTATATGTTCAGTACTGTGTGTGTGTGTGTGTGTGTGTGTGTGTGTGTGTGTGTGTGTGTGTGTGTGTGTGTGTGTGTGTGTGTGTGTGTGTGTGTGTGTGTGTGTGTGTGTGTGTGTGTGTGCACTCACTGTCTCAACACTAGACGCTTTGCGATGGTCTTCTGGGTAAAGCTATAGAATCGAGCCAGCTCCACGTTGCTGGGGTTCTGCCCCAGGACGCAGTGCGCCGCCTGGGGAGCCAATCAACAGCATTGATTAGACAACAGCTGATCATGTGTGTTACAATACTACTACTACTACTACCACTATACTACAATACTACTACCACTACTACTACAATACTACTACTACTACTACTACCACTATACTACAATACTACTACTACTACTACAATACTACAATACTACAACCACTACTACTACAATACTACTACCACTACAATACTACCACTATACTACAATACTACTACCACTATACTACAATACTACTACCACTATACTACAATACTACTACCACTACTACTACTACTACTACACTACAATACTATTACTACTACTACTACCACTATACTACTACTACTACAATACTACTACTACTACTACCACTACTACTACTACTACTACCACTACTACTACTACTACTACTACTACCACTATACTACAATACTACTACTACTATACTACTACTACTACAATACTACTACTACTACTACCACTATACTACAATACTACTACCACTACTACTACTACTACCACTACTACTACTACTACTACTATACTAATACTACATACTACTACCACTATAATACTACTACCACTATACTACTACTACTACTACTACTACTACTATAATACTACCACTACTACTACAATACTACTACTACCACTACTACCACTACTACTACCACTACTACTACTACCACTACTACTACTACTACTACTACTACCACTACTACTACTACTACTACTACTACCACTACTACAATACTACTACTACCACTATACTATTACTACTACTAATACTACAATACTACTACCACTACTACAATACTACTACCACTATAATACCACTACCACTACTACTACACTACTACTACACTACTACTACAATACTACTACTACACTACTACTACAATACTACTACCACTACTACCACACTACTACTACTACTACAATACTACTACTACTACAATACTACCACTACTACTACTACATACTACTACTACTACTACTACTACCACTACTACAATAATACTACCACCACTACTACAACTACTACTACTACTACCACACTACTACTACTACTACAATACTACTACTACTACCACTACTACTACTACAACACCACTACCACTACTACCACTACCACTACTACTACTACAACACCACTACCACTACTACCACTACTACCACTACTACTACCACTACTACTACTACCACTACTACTACTACTACTACTACTACCACTACTACAATACTACTACTACCACTATACTATTACTACTACTAATACTACAATACTACTACCACTACTACAATACTACTACCACTATAATACCACTACCACTACTACTACACTACTACTACACTACTACTACAATACTACTACTACACTACTACTACAATACTACTACCACTACTACCACACTACTACTACTACTACAATACTACTACTACTACAATACTACCACTACTACTACTACAATACTACTACTACTACTACTACTACCACTACTACAATAATACTACCACCACTACTACAACTACTACTACTACTACCACACTACTACTACTACTACAATACTACTACTACTACCACTACTACTACTACAACACCACTACCACTACTACCACTACCACTACTACTACTACAACACCACTACCACTACTACCACTACCACTACTACTAACCCCACTACCACTATACTACAACTACCACTACTACTACAACTACCACTACTACTACCACCTCAACCCCCAGATTAGTTCTCACCTGGTGCAGGTAGTTCAGTCGTTCGTACGCCTCCCTGTCCTTCAGGTTTCCAGCCATTTATAAAACGTGAGACCAGCAACGGTTCAATGTTTTAGGACAGAATCGTGCGGCGCGTTATTGTTTTTCCGTGTATGGCAATGGTACTTCCGTCTCCTCACTCGTTAAAAACAAGAACATCGCCCCCATCTGGTCAGAATGATGCATAGCATCAAAACTAATACATTATAGTTATCATTCCAGTTTAATGTTAATTACAATTTAACATTTTCGAATAAAAAAAAAACATGCATACAGGTATCTGGATTAGGATTAAACAAGTATGTGCCTAGTGGTCTTAAGAATGTAAGATTTACAAAACATGTTTTTATGCTTCATTGAGGATTTATTTATATATTATATTGCCATACGACAATTAGGATGCACATTTTAGTTTAAAAACAGCACATGCGATGTTACATTTAGTTGGATTAACTACAATAACTACCATATTATTACCTCCACCATCAAAGATCTAAATCTAAATCTAGAGGTTGAATCCTCTTTATTGGTGATATTCATGTACACAGTGAAATTAAGATCTCTGCATTAGACCCATTCTAGTATTAGGAGCAGTAGGATGGGTTGGACTGGACGTTATGTTTTCACCCGTTTGACTCAGAAAGTTCTGTACTGAATTGGACCCTCAGTTACCGTTGTACTAACACGGTTGTTTGTTGTCCCCAAACCTAACCTGGAACCACGAAGAGTAACAGTAAAATCACCTTCACAACAAAGTCTCAAAGGCATAAACAGACGCATTTATTTGAGTGCACTAAATTGTTAGTTATCCTGGAAAACAGAGAAAAATCAGTCAATATACAATATAACTAATACCGCAAACCAGCATGATAGAGCCAGTTTCCCAGACTACTTTAAAAGTTACACAATATACACATGGAAAAGTGGCCAGTCGGCAGCCTTGCCCCAGAAGGACAATATAAATCAATACAGAATAAAAAAAGTTGGATTTTTTCCAATTAGACGAGAATAAATGAGGGACCCTGTAAATCATTGGATGTTCCTGTAAGGCGGACCTCTCCGATATCAAGAGGGTGAAGAAACAGGCCCAAATACAGGCAGGACGGACACTCTCTCTCTCTCTCTCTGAAGACCAACCCGATGGTGGTGGCTGTACATGATGGCAGACGTGTTTCCTATACAACCGTTCAGAGGAGGGCCGTCGGCCCCTTGAACGCGGGGATCAAATTCAAGTATAAAAAAATTAACTAAAAAGACACCGGCGAGCTGAGACGGGTAAAAAAGGAGGATAGTAAAAATCACAGGTCAACCAACCTTGACACGATCAACAAGACATTGGGCAACAGCTTGCATTTCTTTAAGGCAGTCCATTTTTTGTAAAAATTACCCTCCCCCATAAACAACAACAACACAGAACTAGGCGTCTCTTCTTCATTTTCCAAGTTAAATACGAGCCTGGCCCTAATATACAAAACAAATCTACGGCTGACACTGAATCTAACCCCGTACCCCGTGGTGGACGGCCAGTTCTCACGGACGACGGCACTGGGGGAGGACGGGTTGGTTGGTTTTGTTTTTTGGTCTTCTTCACAGTGAGGTTTGTCAGGGCTGAATCAAAATGGCTACCGCGGGGGGGACTATCGCCCAGCCTATCGTCTGGCACAAAGAAACTACACACACCGATGGCGTTTTGGCACTAGTTGTGCACACAGCATGGGAGGCTGGGAGGCTTGTGCCGCCGTTCTAGCGACTAGCGGTTGCCCTTCATGGCCTCCTTGGCCGCCAGGATGAGAGGGTTGAGACTGGACAGAGGCTTGGCGATCTTCAGGAAGGGATGCTGCTCGGCAGGCGGGGTTGGAGAGATCGGAAAGAGGAGGGGGAATAAAGGAATGGTCAAGTCAAGAAGCTCTACTCACAACTACTGATGGTTACATTACAGTCATTTAGCAGACGCTGTTGTCCAAATATATACAATTTATTTGTATAAAATACTAAGATGGGTTAAAGGCAGAGAAACTTATTTTGTAGTGGAGGATTCAATCCTACAGATTTAGATTTTAGACAGAAGAAATAGGAGGGGTTGAGCCCAGAGAAAGGCTGAGGGCGGGGCCTCCTGTGGAGGTGGTCCTACCTTGAGAAGCTCTGTTCCGCCCCCTCGCTTCTCCACATCCATTTCCAGGCAGCGGTTGAGGAAGTCTCTGAAGATGGGGGACAGCTTCTCTGGGTTCTGCAGCTCAGGGGTGCCGTTGGTAGCGATCAGGTAGAGCGCCTGAAGGGAGAAAGACCATCCGTTAGAGAGAGAGAGATGATGAGAGCTGCTGTTCTACTTGACCAATAGAAGCCTAAACATCTTGTGGTGGTCTTTGGTATTTTATTAAATCCATAAGTCAGAGGTCTAACGTCTGTGTCTGGAACCTCAGGTCCCACATATACACACACACAGCTCTTAAAGCCCCCTATTGTACCACCAGGTGTGGAGTGTGATTAGCCATCACAAGCCGTTGAAAAAGTGGATAGATAAGCCTACCAAGTTGGTATGGTCCACCTGGTATGGCAGGGAAGACTGATCTTGTCATCCTAAATCTGAGTCCATCCTAAACACTCCCACTTGTGATGTCACCAGTGGGGAGTCACATGTCAATTTGTAAATGGCTTGTGATGGCTAATCACACTCAAGACCTGGTGGCAAAATAGGGGCTCTTTAAACTAAAACACACAAACAACACGATAACTCTGACTGAATCACTTACACGCAGGGGGTTTTCATTCAGGTAGGGTGGCTCCCCCTCCACCATCTCTATGGCCATGATGCCCAGGGACCAGATGTCCACCTTGGGTCCGTAGGCCTTGCGGGTCACCACCTCAGGGGCCATCCAGTACGGCGTGCCCACCATGGTGCTGCGCTTGCTCTGCTCGGGCGTGATCTGGGCGCAGAAGCCGAAGTCGGCTGTGGAAGGTAACATTTAAGCCCTTCGGTCTCTCTCTCCATCACACTCTCAGTCTGGCTTGCTGTCTCTCTCTCGGTCTTACTCTTGACTTCTCTCTCTGTCACCCCGTCTCTCTGTATCCCTCTCTCCGTTTCTCAGTCACCCCGTCTCTCTGTATCCCTCTCTCCGTTTCTCAGTCACCCCGTCTCTCTGTATCCCTCTCTCCGTTTCTCAGTCACCCCGTCTCTCTGTATCCCTCTCTCCGTTTCTCAGTCACCCCGTCTCTCTGTATCCCTCTCTCCGTTTCTCAGTCACCCCGTCTCTCTGTATCCCTCTCTCCGTCTCTCTGTATCCCTCTCTCCGTCTCTCTGTATCCCTCTCTCCGTCTCTCTGTATCCCTCTCTCCGTCTCTCTGTATCCCTCTCTCCGTCTCTCTGTATCTCTCTGTATCTCTCTCTCTCTCTCTCTCTCTCTCTCTCTCTCTCTCTCTCTCTCTCTCTCTCTCTCTCTCTCTCTCTCTCTCTCTCTCTCTCTCTCTCTCTCTCTCTCTCTCTCTCTCTCTCTCTCTCTCTCCTCTCTCTCTCTCTCTCTCTCTCTCTCTCTCTCTCTCTCTCTCTCTCTCTCTCTCTCTCTCTCTCTCTCTCTCTCTCTCTCTCTCTCTCTCTCTCTCTCTCTCTCTCTCTCTCTCTCTCTCTCTCTCTCTCTCTCTCTCTCTCTCTCTCTCTCTCTCTGCCATTCAACAGCAGTTGCAGGACTTACTGAGCTTGACGGACCCATCCATCCCCAGGAGGACGTTGTCACTCTTGATGTCTCTGTGGATGACCTGGTTTGCATGGAGGAATTCCAGGGCTTGCAAACACTAGTGAGTGGAACCAAGACACAGAGAAGTAAGGTGTTAACAACAACACAAACACAGCGTCAAGACACATCAAAGTTACCATAGGAACTAGACAAGAGGTTTTCTACATGGTCCTTGTCCACCCTGCTCTATCTGACTGAATCATCAGACTAAGTCTGCTTCTGTTTTCTAGTGTGCCGCTGAAATCATAACTAGATGCCCGGACAGCGGACACGGACACCTTAAGGCTACCAGCCAGCACCATAGACAAGTTGACATTCATCTCCCTTAAATGATTGTACTTGTGAAGCCTGTGGAGACTGTAACTGTGATTAAGGGCTAGACTAATACAATTTACTTGACTTGTATTTTATCAATACTACTACAGCACTTACACGTTTACATCACACTGCACCTTTGTATAGATATATATATATATTTTATAATTTAGGGCCACTGCAATGTGGCAGGCAATCTGTTCATTTAGTTAATTTTTTAATTTTCCGTTATGTCTCCGTTATGTCTGTAAAAAGTGACGGTGAGGATTGCTACCTAATTGTATTGTACTTGTGCGATGACAATAAATGCATTCTGATTCTGGTTCTGTTTCTGAGGGCGGAGCGCTCCTCCCGGTACCTCTCTGCAGACAGCCGCAATCTGGGCCTCGTCCATACATGTCTCTGTCACCACGTCCGTTAGCGACCCTCCCGCCAGGTACTCCATTACCACAAACAACTCCTCCGCCAGCAGGAAGCTGAGAGGCAGAGAGAGACACACACACACACACACAGTGATGGATGGTGAGAGGCAGAGAGAGAGACACACCACACACAGTGATGGATGGTGAGAGGCAGAGAGAGACACACACACACACACACAGTGATGGATGGTGAGAGGCAGAGAGAGACACACGCACACACACACAGTGATGGATGGTGAGAGGCAGAGAGAGAGACACACACACACACACAGTGATGGATGGTGAGAGGCAGAGAGAGAGACACACACAGTGATGGCTGGTGAGAGGCAGAGAGAGAGACACACACACACACAGTGATGGATGGTGAGAGGCAGAGAGAGACACACACAGTGATGGCTGGTGAGAGGCAGAGAGAGAGACACACACACACACAGTGATGGATGGTGAGAGGCAGAGAGAGACACACACACACAGTGATGGATGGTGAGAGGCAGAGAGAGACACACACACACACAGTGATGGATGGTGAGAGGCAGAGAGAGAGAGACACACACACACAGTGATGGATGGTGAGAGGCAGAGAGAGACACACACACAGTGATGGATGGTGTGCACCAAAGCAACAGTTTTGGACAACGACTGACAAGCCGACGGGAACACCAAAGAAAGCCACCATCCGCTGGTCTAGAAGCATACTGTGTGTGTGGGGAGAGGGAGAGGGAGAGGGAGAGGGAGAGGGAGAGATAGATAGATAGACATACACACACACACACACTGTCTATATATATATATAGATAGAAATATCTGATTTGTTTACCTGTCTACAAAGTTGACAATGTTAGGGTTCTTCATCTCCTTCATGACTAGAATCTCATTGATGATGAGCTCCTTCTTGGGCTGCTTCTGGAGGTTGATCTGCTTGATGGCAACCTGTCCAACAATAATTGTATATATAGCATTAGTCAACCTCCTATTTGGGATGATCTTTCTTGCCATAACGTAATAACAATATAATAATCATAATTTAATGTCACACAAGGCAAATGCCCTTTACCTCCTGTCCCGTAGCAACATCAATAGCTGTGAATACTGTTCCTGATGCCCTGCATGAAGAGATGTCATGTATGAGTAACACGCTTCAACCAATAGAAAAGAGTCAGTGCAGTCGGACGCAAATGTGTGTATTGACATTTAAAACCTTAACCTGTGCAAACCTTAAAATGCACTTTTTGTCATGCTGTACTTTCTAGTTAGTTCAATGTGATGAAAGCAGGGCCGTCTCTCCGACTCCTTCACATCTATCTACGGAGTGAACCCTCCACACGTACCCCTGTCCAATCTTCTCATATCGCGTGTACTTCTTCTTGGGGTCTCCAATGCTGACGATGCTTCCTGTAAGCGAGGACACGTTACACACGTATCACAGGTTACTCACGGAAACTACCAGACAACACCGGCGAGCCGTCCTAGGAGTAACACTCCTAGGACGGGGAAACAGCAGGACTTACTCAGTTTGTCCATAATCTCCTCGTCAGACATCTTGCCCTTCTTCTTCTGTCTGTCCACAGGCCTGGAGGCGGCGTCCCCGTCTGGACCGGTGACGGGGGCGGGGATGGGGTCAATAACTGAGCGAGTATACATCTACGGGACGCACAGACGGAGGTCAGGCCCGGTACACTCAACCCGCCATCAAAGGGCAGAACGAATCCATTGGAGTGGATAGTGATCTTTGGGTGTGTTCTGAAGACGTTGCTAGCTTACACTTTTGGTGTGTTCCGGTCTCGGGGCCACGATGGGTGGGGGCGCCTCGTCGTCCTCTTCATCATCGATGTCCTTGATGTTGGGCGACGAAGGCTCAGAGCCTTTCTTCACCGGCTTAATTAGAGGGGAAAAGGTTGGATTGATTGTCACAGTCCTTTTGATGTAACCGTTTTTAAAGTGAACCATAACGTTAAGAGGTATAGGACTTACAGACTGAGGCCCTGGGGTGAATGCATCTTTCTCTATGGAGGGAGGGCAGGGGAAGGAGAGGGAAAGAGTGAGAGATTTTTTCCATCAGGCATCTGCTCTTCTTTGGTAAATAAAACAGTTTAACAGCAGAACACCAACTGACAACCACAGGAAGCATAGAAGAAGGCTATTTAGACGCCATCTCACCAGAGGACGAGAAGCTGAGGTACTTCTGGCGGCCGTTGCCCGTTGAGTCGTAGAACTTCAGCACGTCCAGGACGGCCTGCGGGTTCTTCTTCTGCTCGGACTTGGTGATGTTGGAGGTCTGAAGCAGCCGGGCCCACTGCTCTGGCATGCCCTACAATGTGGTAGAAGAAGTAGAGGAGAGCGTGTTCAAACCTATTGGGCTTCTGAATGATTCAGATCTAAAAGCAGAGCGTGAACTCACGGTGAACTCTCCTGTGACGGCGTCGAACCCAACATGGATGGTGTGCTCAAAGTCTGACGGCGGTGAGATCTCGGGTCGCTCTTTGTCGCGATCTTTCTTTCGACCGCCTGAAAAAATTAAGTAAAAATTTCTGCGTTTAGTCATTTTGTGCCAGCCATAGCACTCATCAAACAATAGTCATTAAACATAGAACACGGACTGTTCTACATTACAGCTAACTTTAAAATCAGTTACCGTTTGTTTAGTTTTTACATTATTACTATTTGACTGCTGTTGTGTGAAAGAGTGACCATGAGGATTGCTACACGATTTTGTTGTACTTGTGCGATGACAATAAAAGCATTCTGATTCTACATTCAAAACACATGTTTTGTTGCCTGTTGTGTGTGCTTTAGGAAATGCTGGCTAGTTTCCCTCCTATTCCTTTGAGACTTCTTCACATCGCCCACCTTTCTCAGCGCCAGAGAAGATGGAGATGATTTTGTTGCGAGGTTTCCTCTCCTCCGGGACCGAGGGGAGGGGCTTGGAGCTGTGGTTGCCCGAGAGGGAGTCTTTGCCGGAGCCGGTGCTAAAAATGGTGCTGCTCATTCGAACCGGAGGCGCTGGGGGCTTATCCTCGGGGTCGCCGTTGTCACACATGGCTGTGGGTGGTGGTTGTTGTTGTTGTTGTTGGGAGGGCAGGGCGGGGTGGGTGGAGTAGCACTAGGCCAGAATCACATCAGTGGGGTGGGACTAGGGTCCATAACAAAACAGGCAGGTGAAACAGAACAGAATATGAGTGCTGGGCTACTCCTGGGACAACAAGACACGATCAGAGAGGAACTCAAGTAAGTCGTCCTGCAGCCGTGAAAGAACCCAACAGGTGAACTACATAAAGTCAAGATGATTATGATATTAATAATAATAATAACCACAAAATAAATAATAATTGTACCTTTGAATGTAGCCTAGCCCTTTTTTCTGGTTGATAACATATGTTGTCAGGTGTTTGCATGCGTTTAACTGTTACACATCAGTTAACCTCAGGAAGCCTGTAATACACTGTACACAGCTCTATGTTAGCACCAGGGAGCTAACTGTAACACACTGTACACAGCTCTATGTTAGCACCAGGGAGCTAACTGTAATACACTGTACACAGCTCTATGTTAGCACCAGGGAGCTAACTGTAACACACTGTACACAGCTCTATGTTAGCACCAGGGAGCTAACTGTAATACACTGTACACAGCTCTATGTTAGCACCAGGGAGCTAACTGTAATACACTGTACAGAGCTCTCTGTTAGCACCAGGGAGCTAACTGTAATACACTGTACAGAGCTCTATGTTAGCACCAGGGAGCTAACTGTAATACACTGTACATAGCTCTCTGTTAGCACCAGGGAGCTAACTGTAATACACTGTACAGAGCTATCTGTTAGCCCCAGGGAGCTAACTGTAATACACTGTACATAGCGCTCTGTTAGCACCAGGGAGCTAACTGTAATACGCTGTACAGAGCTCTCTGTTAGCACCAGGGAGCTAACGGTAATACACTGTACAGAGCTCTCTGTTAGCACCAGGGAGATAACTGTAATACACTGTACAGAGCTCTCTGTTAGCACCAGGGAGCTAACGGTAATACACTGTACAGAGCTCTCTGTTAGCACCAGGGAGATAACTGTAATACACTGTACAGAGCTCTCTGTTAGCACCAGGGAGCTAACGGTAATACACTGTACACAGCTCTCTGTTAGCACCAGGGAGCTAACTGTAATACACTGTACAGAGCTCTCTGTTAGCACCAGGGAGCTAACGGTAATACACTGTACAGAGCTCTCTGTTAGCACCAGGGAGCTAACGGTAATACACTGTACACAGCTCTCTGTTAGCACCAGGGAGCTAACTGTAATACACTGTACAGAGCTCTCTGTTAGCACCAGGGAGCTAACGGTAATACACTGTACAGAGCTCTCTGTTAGCACCAGGGAGCTAACGGTAATACACTGTACAGAGCTCTCTGTTAGCACCAGGGAGCTAACTGTAATACACTGTACAGAGCTCTCTGTTAGCACCAGGGAGCTAACGGTAATACACTGTACAGAGCTCTCTGTTAGCACCAGGGAGCTAACTGTAATACACTGTACAGAGCTCTCTGTTAGCACCAGGGAGCTAACGGTAATACACTGTACACAGCTCTCTGTTAGCACCAGGGAGCTAACTGTAATACACTGTACAGAGCTCTCTGTTAGCACCAGGGAGCTAACGGTAATACACTGTACAGAGCTCTCTGTTAGCACCAGGGAGCTAACGGTAATACACTGTACAGAGCTCTCTGTTAGCACCAGGGAGCTAACTGTAATACACTGTACAGAGCTCTCTGTTAGCACCAGGGAGCTAACGGTAATACACTGTACAGAGCTCTCTGTTAGCACCAGGGAGCTAACGGTAATACACTGTACAGAGCTCTCTGTTAGCACCAGGGAGCTAACGGTAATACAATGTACAGAGCTCTCTGTTAGCACCAGGGAGCTAACGGTAATACACTGTACAGAGCTCTCTTTTAGCACCAGGGAGCTAACTGTAATACACTGTACAGAGCTCTCTGTTAGCACCAGGGAGCTAACTGTAATACACTGTACAGAGCTCTCTGTTAGCACCAGGGAGCTAACGGTAATACACTGTACAGAGCTCTCTGTTAGCACCAGGGAGCTAACTGTAATACACTGTACAGAGCTCTCTGTTAGCACCAGGGAGCTAACGGTAATACACTGTACACAGCTCTCTGTTAGCACCAGGGAGCTAACTGTAATACACTGTACAGAGCTCTCTGTTAGCACCAGGGAGCTAACGGTAATACACTGTACAGAGCTCTCTGTTAGCACCAGGGAGCTAACGGTAATACACTGTACAGAGCTCTCTGTTAGCACCAGGGAGCTAACTGTAATACACTGTACAGAGCTCTCTGTTAGCACCAGGGAGCTAACGGTAATACACTGTACAGAGCTCTCTGTTAGCACCAGGGAGCTAACGGTAATACACTGTACAGAGCTCTCTGTTAGCACCAGGGAGCTAACGGTAATACAATGTACAGAGCTCTCTGTTAGCACCAGGGAGCTAACGGTAATACACTGTACAGAGCTCTCTTTAGCACCAGGGAGATAACTGTAATACACTGTACAGAGCTCTCTGTTAGCCCCAGGGAGCTAACTGTAATACACTGTACACAGCTCTCTGTTAGCACCAGGGAGCTAACGGTCCCGTTACTTGGACCAACAACAAGTGTCAGCCGCCAGGCTAACGTTAGCATGGTAGCATTAGCTGTGTTACAAACGGGCTTACTTGACTCAGCGAACCATAACAAACTAACGTTATTCCCCACGCCGTTTAGTCGTCAAGTACCCCAACAAGACGAAAAGATCGACGCGTCGACTTTGCGCAAGCAAACAAACGAAAACGAAGAAGAAGAAGAAGAAGACGCTCACCGGAGGACCACTTCAACTTGCGCACAAACTTCGTTTATTCTTCTTCTTCTTCGATGTGTCCGAAATCATTCACTCATTCCCTCGTTTCCTACTCACTCGTTCCCTATCTCTCGTTCCCTACTCTCTAGTTCAATGTAGAGGACTATATAGTGAGCTCATCGGCTAAATGATAAAACACTTTGGGACACGAATGGGGTCTCCGTTTGTGACGTCATTCTCCTCATTAAACGGGTCGGTGGACGTCGCTTCTTACTTAGTCTACATAGGTGAACTCACTATATAGTGCTTTATATCATATATAGATAGTGCACTATATGGTGAGTTTTATACAGAGCACTATATCATATATAGATAGTGCACTATATGGTGAGTTTTATACAGAGCACTATATCATATATAGATAGTGCACTATATGGTGAGTTGTATACAGTGCACTATATCATATATAGATAGTGCACTATATCATATATAGATAGTGCACTATATTGTGAGTTGTATACAGTGCACTATATCATATATAGATAGTGCACTATATTGAGAGTTGTATACAGTGCACTATATCATATATAGATAGTGCACTATATTGTGAGTTGTATACAGTGCACTATATCATATATAGATAGTGCACTATATTGTGAGTTGTATACAGTGCACTATATCATATATAGATAGTGCACTATATTGTGAGTTGTATACAGTGCACTATATCATATATAGATAGTGCACTATATTGTGAGTTGTATACAGTGCACTATATCATATATAGATAGTGCACTATATGGTGAGTTTTATACAGAGCACTATATCATATATAGATAGTGCACTACATGGTGAGTTTTATACAGAGCAGTAGGGGAGTGAATTCGGACACAGCCTGTTCATTCATTCTACTCCCTTCTCTAAGTGTGGTTCGGTTACGAGTGGAAAGACTTCATTATACACTCGTATGCTTTTATATTGTTGCATATTGAATACAAAATACACACATGATATGCACCTCGAACCTTCAGAATCTACATAAACACGTTTAATGTATGTAGTGTAGTACAAATTGTAGTGTAGTACATTGAATATAAAAATATATTAAAAGACACATTCTGGTGAACATTTTGTTGGGAAGACTAAATATACATTTTGTAGTTGGTATTGCCCACCAAAAAAGAATGCTACAACAAATAATATTTTATTTATTTACAATTCAATTTTGGTCTTTATTTTATCTACAAAAAGGTGCCCTGTTATTGTGTTGAGACCCTGTGTTTCCAGATGTTTAGAGAAAGGGCCAAACAGCAGAGGATGGTAACCAGGAGAGTTCCACAGGTCACAGGTATGACCAGTGACCCATCGCCAACAGGTATCTGCACACGCACAGGGCTTTGCTCCTACAACAACACTAATTGTAATTAAAAACATGACACATAATGGACACTGTAGCGGTCATAAAATGCCAATCATTTTGAAAAGATAAATAAAGATGCTTATACCTGGCGATGGTGGATTTTAACCCATGAACATGTGCTAGTATTTGCAGCTGAGCAGGGGGCGTCGACAACCGCATGTGGTTTTAAATCACTGCTGTCTGTACCTAAAAGAGACAGAGACAGACTTCTGAGTGGAACATAGAATCAACACTATGGTATTGTCTATACGAAATGTTGTCAGAACAGTTTTGCTATGGAAGGAAAGCACAGGAAAGACCATCTCCATTGGTGTGAAAGGGTAAACCTACGCTACCGTAAACTACGCTACCGCTACTGTAAAATTATATTTCCCTAAAGCTTTTTAGACAACGTGATATGCTGAATTGTGCGTCTCTGAGTTGACAGTATGAAGAAAAGTTAGCAGTAAATCGTATGCATTTATTCATGCATCGCCTGAGAATGGTCCACACCATGTGGAGTCTAAGTACTGTAAATAAAGTTTTCCTTCACAGATGTGAAGGATATCAGCAACCATCATATTACATTACAGTCACACTCTTAAACAGGTTTAACAGGTTGACAAGATAACTACTAATCACCAGCAGTCATAAGTGCATTTCCCTCCTAAGAAGCCATAATAATATAATATATACATACATATACACATATATAACATAATATACACATATATGATAACATAATATACAATACATTACATTACAATAAGGCCATTCAACAGGTAGGCAACATAATTACTAGTCACCAGAAGTCATAAATGCATTTCTTTCTTAACAAGCCCTAATAGTATAATATATACATAAATATACATACATATAATAACATAATATATAAAACATTACATTCCCTTCCTAACAAGCCTCCCAGAGCAGAACCAGAGCTCAGGTAACAGTACAGTAAGTTGTCTACCCAGATTTGACAGAATAAGTACATCAAACAGGGGCTACCACAAATAGTGACGCCAATAGACAAGATAATAAGCTAAGGATCGTTCTTATCCACAGGCAGTGACCTACTGAACTGCTAGGAGTGCTGCCACTATCATAACATGTCATTAACATTACACTATCATAACATGTCATTAACATTACACTATCAGAACATGTCATTAACATTACACTATCAGAACATGTCATTAACATTACACTATCAGAACATGTCATTAACATTACACTATCATAACATGTCATTAACATTACACTATCATAACATGTCATTAACATTACTCTATCATAACATTGTCTTTAACATTACACTATCATAACATGTCATTAACATTACACTATCATAACATGTCATTAACATTACACTATCATAACATGTCACTAACATTACACTATCATAACATGTCACTAACATTACACTATCATAACATGTCATTAACATTACACTATCATAACATGTCATTAACATTACACTGTCATAGTGAGCTGGACTTTCTGGACTCATCACAGTTACTTCACTGTACTGCACTGTATTCATGATGCTGCTGCACTACTGGCACTTTAAATGCTTTTAAAGATTTTTGCACAATTCAACACATGTACATCTCAGTTACTTTGCTGTTATTTTTTATTGTATATATCATTTTTAAGGTATTGTTTTGGAGATTTATACTGCGGGAGGGAATGGGGAGTAAGCATTACAATTTACTTGTTGCAAATGGCCAATAAATATCTGGTATCTAAAGCTAGCCCTATTCAACAGGGAACAATTTAACCGGTTGTTGAACTTTCCCGACTAGCTCCCAGACCGTAGTCGAGGAATACAGGGGATATTGATCCAGGGCTGAAGCACAGGCTTCGGGTTCAATAACCACTTAATAAACAGACAGGCAGGGTTTACTAACGAGAGGGTTGGATTTATTGATAACTTATTCTAGACATATGTTAATTGCTACTACTCCTGTTCACTTCCAGACACACACAGACGCCACGCCCCCCTCTCTCTTAAAGGGATAGACAGCCTTGCCCTACATGAACCTACTAGTATAACACTACTGTTGTCCCTACATCCCTGCCCGTCCACTTCACTCTGCTTCTTCGGGCCGTCTGCTTGCCCCCTCGCTTAGGGGCCCCTGAGGGCCGATCTACGCGGTCACGGCTCTTCTCTGTCCTGGCCCCAATTTGGTGGAATGAACTTCCCACTGATGTCACGACTGCAGAGTCACTGCCTACTTCTGCCACAGGCTGAAAACTCATCTCTGCAGGAAATACTACCCGGATCCTTCGTCCTAGCGCATCCTCTTATCAGGTTTTACTAACGTACTAGCATCTTTCTAGGTAGATTGTTTGTGTGTTAGTTAGATATTGTTCTATTGTTTGCCAAGTTATTGTACTTATAGTACTAATTGCACTTTTGACTTCTGGTGACGAGTTGTTGTCCTGCCTACCTTTGTTGAACGCACTACTATTATATAGTAGTATAATAATTATTTATCACTTACATGTTCCACTTCGGACCAGTAGGTCTGGAGGTGCTACGCTAACATATGCAGTCTTGTCTTCGCCTAACGAGGGCTCATGGTAGCGGCAATGTATCGGAACGGTCATCTTTAGTAGGTTGGAGGAACCATCGGTAACCAGAAGGGCAAACACCAGGGCGGCAAATCCTCTAGTTCTGTGAGCAGGTGCTTCCAGGTCGATCGCTGAATCTAGTAGTATCTAAACAATTAGAAATGAACAGAAGACATTAGAACCAACCTTAAATTCAATACCTTCAAACGCATTTACATTGCTCCTATGTTGATTAAGTGTTGTAAGTTGATATTATTAGCATTGCAACATATAATGAAGCGGGTCACCTGCAGATGACTGTCACCACTCAGCGATGCCAGTTGGTATGGATCAACGTAGATTCCACTCGGTAGTTTGTGAACCAACAGAAGGTTGAGGACATCCGGAACAGCGGGGCTGAACTTCACAGTGGTGACCAGGTCCCTGGACACACACAGGGGCCAAATACGGTATGACATAATACTGTGTTTATACACTGATCTTCATCAGCCTGTGAATCAGCATGAGGGTGAGGAGACATACCTATGGAAACCCTTTCCGTGGATGTCAGTGGACACCAGGACAGACTCAAGCCACTGTCTCCCCAGACCACAGACATGTGGGTCCTTCTCCCCACCTGACAAGTACACACACATGGAGGTAATCATTAAATGTGTACTACACAATAAATCATGCTTTTTAATAGACTCATCCCGTGTTAACAATTAAACACATCTTATTATTGTGGGCAAACCCATATTCATTTCGAACGCGATCGTTAAAGATAATAAACACTATATAAAATAAAATATAAATATATATAAATTCGTAATTAATAACATGTCGAATCAAACTCAGAACTTCACCATCACAGACCGAACACAAACAATAACTTAACATCGTGTATTTTTAAGAAACAAATGAAAACATGCCTTTTTGTGTCAAACAATGACATGTCAATACATAGGTAAGGTACGTTAGGGCGAGTAAAATATACATTTATAAACCTAATACTGAAAAATCGTAAACTATTTAGCTATCCAGCCTCCTCAGAACAACAACAACCAGGAAGGACCCCTCTCAGTCCATAGGGCGCTATATAGATGCCAGACTAACATTACAGCCAAAACGATCTTCAATATTTTTTTTAATGCACATACTTGATAAAAAAAGAACACATTGATAACCTTATACCTAATTATCGATACCAATATAATGAATCAGATGGAGGTTAAACGTGTCGTGCTGATCGGTGGCCAGCCTTGGCCGTAAACACCTTTCTCAATCTATCTCGACGGTTGACAACAGAGGGACCCCTCAGTCGGGTTGTGTGTTGACATCCTCGCGAGGAGACGGTCTGGGTTGAAGAGGCAGCGTCACACCAGACCTACTGTCAATACGTACTCTCTGGGGAACACTAGATCTAGACCAAGAGAGTCCAACGCCACTGAGAGGAGCTGTGAAGATGAGCCATGAGGCGAAGCGATGCGGAGTTCAGTTCGACCCCCCCGCCATCATCCTCATGTACAACCACAGAGACACTCACCGAGAGAGGACCCGGGTCATACCCGTCAGGAACTTCTCCACGCGCTCAGGTAGGCCCTCCCATGCGCCCTCTCGTAGCATTAGTAAAACAATACATACAGTAATACACTGTATTACTGTATGTATAATGTGTGTATTGTTTTACTAATGTGCAGGGTGTGCTGCATAGGGGCATGTGTATTAAATACACATGCCCCTATGCAGCACACCCTGCACATACACAATGATGAATGAGTTACACTACGATGGTCAAATAGTGTGTAGGAGGGATGGTCACATGTGTATTCTTGTAACAGAATGACCAATTCGTTATTTTTAAGGACAATACATGTATCACCAATACAATCTGTGTAAATAATGACTACATTTAAGCATGACATGGCTTCACTATTTGTCATAGATGCCCCGGTTAGATGTACTTATAGTGTCAAATCTGTGGAGTCAACTTATTGTACTTTATATGTTTTATGTAGGTATATTATGGCTTGTTAGGAAGGCAATGCACTTCTGGAGACTAGTAGTTATCTTGTCTACCTTTATTGTAAGTCGCTTTGGACAAAAGCATCTGCTAAATTACTAATGTTATGTCTTCCTAGACTGCTGCCTGGCCGCTGAGAGACTGAAACACCACTTTCGGCACAAGGAGTACCTGGGGGGCGTTCCTCTGAGCCAGTTGGAGAGGCTTCACGTGGTTCTACGAGATCACATGCAGGGCCACAGTCTGCAGCACAGCCTCACCTCTTTCCAGGTGGACCCCGAGGAAGACCTCAATAAGTTGAGCGATGACGAGCTGGCCCGCAAGAAGGGGCAAATGGACAAACTGTTTGAGCGGAACCGAAGACACAAGGACGACCCGGATTTTGTGTACGACATAGAAGTGGACTTTTCTAAGAGTGATCAGGAAAAGTGCAGTTGGGACGGAGACTCGGATGATGGGTTTTGAAACACGTCACTCAAACAGGAAAGACTGTTCACTCTTATGTGTGGGCTCATGTGCAGTTGATAGAACAAATGACGCCATATACAAGCGGTTCAATATTTATTTGATATAAAATACTGACAATTAAAAAATACAAAATACTTTGGCTCCTTACATATCGGGGGTACACAGACATTGATATTCACAGTAGGGATACAGACCAGCTAGAAATATTGAATTATCATTTTAGTGACCAAGATATATGCTACGCAACAAATATCTATCTTTGGAAATAATTCCCCTTGAAAAACAAACAAAAACATTCTTCACCATTATACAAAAGATAAATATCTCATAGATTTGGATGTGATGTACAAAGTTATGGGATGGATTCTAAAACCATGCCTGCATTCCAAACCTCTGATGGGGAATTCAATTAAAAGTGCATTAATACCTCATTTAGTTTGCAAGACAAAGACCGATTTAAAATATCACAATACATCCACAAATGTCCAAAGTGATTTTTCTAATTAATAAATGTTGTACAGCACATGTAATTTAAAAAAAAACCCTTGTGGATTTAGAACAGATTAACTTTTCCTCTGTTAGGTTTAAGATAAATACATGAGTGTCAGTTATGCAGTGCTTATGCCCCAGAGGTAAGCATTCTCAATTCAGACGGACGGTCTTTCTTGGTACAACCAGAATTGCAGTTAGGAATACTGAGTTTCAAGTCATTCATACATATTTTCAGCAGGCCTTTATTTAAAAAATAGGATTTGTATTTATTTCATGATTTCAAGTATGTCAAAGCAACAATCCGAGATTGAAGTTTATCATTTAGGAGTGGGCACTTAATGGCAGAACAATATTTATTACCACACCAATTATTTAAATATCAAAAACTGATGAAGATATTTTATAGTCTTCGCTTATCTTTCATGTATTGTGCATCTGAAATTAAAAGCTTTATTCATTTATCAAAGAAAAAAAATGTCTAAATTAGCAATGTGACACAATGTCACACAATCACACCCCAATTCCAGACTGGGCTTTAAACTAAAAGCTTTGTAATGGGGGAGGAATATAGGGAAAAGGTTTATATAAGGAAATATATTACACTTTATTATATCCTCAAAATACATACAATATTATAAAAGTACTCTATCTGAAATCTCACTTTTTCTTCCTATCTTGTGTGCACCTTGGACAAAACCTAAAAGGTTGGAGAGGGGGGAGAAAAAAAAGTCACCAAAATCCATATTGATTAATAAAACATTCCACCACATAAATATTGCATGCATTGAACACTGAGCAAGAGTTCTTACCATTTTCCCTTGGGCTTGGTCGCAAGATCAACGCACGCAAAGTGGAACCACTCTATTGGACACTGCAGAAGAAGCAATAGGAGACAGCGTTATTATACCTCATACCTTCATATTATACCTCCACACACGACTCAGATCACTTCCACTTGGATGATCATGAGGAACTTACATCTGGGTTATCACAGCCGATCATCTCTCCATAGGACACCTGATGACACAGGCAGTAGGTCGGCTCATTAGGATCCACCGGCATGTCCAGGACATCCGACGGCTGCATCGGCAGGAGAGCGTCACTCGGGTCAGGGCTAGAAGGAGAGGAGCCACCAGGAAGGGTTATAAAGGGTCGTTCACAGAATACAAGTCAGCCATAGAAGCAATGAAGATGGTGGTGCTCTTAAAAGATGGCCAAAGCACACTTTTAAAAATGGATCATAACCTATATGGGAACTTTAATCAAGTAATGAATACTATGAAAGGCATGTGTAAATGAATAATTTTATCTATCTATCTTTATATATCTATATATCTAGATATATCTATATCTATATCGGTTTTTACCTATTCTTTATCTTCTTCCTTGGAGAATCGTCATCAGAGCTCTTCCTCCCCCTTCCCCTGGACACCCTCTTCTCTCTGAGTCCCCGGGAGTCGGCCTCTGAGTGCACGATGACACAAAGGTTAAGGGTCAGCCCGTCTGAACACAGACTGCTTTTGATCAAGTTCCCCTCTTACTTTTCAGCCCCCTGGCCTCCGGACTCTCGTAGCCGCTGACCTCTAGCTTCTCCTTCAGCTCGTTCTCGAACCGCGCCAGGTCTGCGTCCAGTCTGCGGATGTGCTTGTCCACCTTAAAGGAAATAATGAAATCATTCTTAATTTTTCTTAAAGTTAATTACACTTCTATGTACATAAAATGACAACATTGATACAACTAATTCAAAGAGACAAGAGATGTAATTAAGACAATAGAAAGAAGATACATTACAATACATTTAATGGAATTCATTCAAGTACAAGTACAATGGAATGCTTACTCCCTATTCACTCCCAACAATACAATACTATGCTATACTAAACTATGCAACACTATACTATAAATCCCTATATACTACCTATGTTATACTATAAACAGCACTATACTATAACATACTATACACAACAAAAACAACACTAAATGGACTGATGGGTACTGAAGAGGTGGTGGTGTGTACTGACCATCTCGTAGGTCTGCATGGCCAGCTGGACCTTGTCATCACTAAACTCTTTACACTTGCTGTAGGCATTCTGGATCTTCTGCAGGTGCTCCACCCTCTGCTCCGAGGCCAGCTTCTTCACCGTGGCCACGTACTCCTCTGCCAACTTGTCAATCTCTCCTTTTTTCTCTACAAGACAAATCAACAAAAAATATTATTTAAAACACCGAATACCCAGATGCACAACTATTGGGGCTGCTCATGTGTCCCTGTATTACAAACACTTCATTATATGGCACTCCTAAATGACCATGATTAATACCAGAGTCCAGTAACTGGACTCTAGTAACTAGTGATCCACCTAAACGTGGATACACACAAACGTTTGTAAATACACTTCATGTGAAATCTGTGAAACGTGTACCTTCCGTCCTGTTGTCCAGGTCCCGCATCAAAGTGAAGTTTCTCTGAAGTTCACATGGCAGGTTCTCAATACCTGGACATCACAGATTAAATCAGACAGTTTACGTGCTGCAGAAGTTGACACAGAAAGCGTTCTATTCTCCGTTACTTGGTCTACCTTGAGCAGAGACGTGACAAACTATTGTTTTTGGCATTCAAAAAGTACTTGTTAATGCGGTGAGTTTACAGCGGTCAACACTGTTTCTACTCTGTCCGCCTACTTTCTGTGGAGAGTTATTTTTTATGAATCACTGACAATGCAAAACCTACTGAGTAATTGACAATGGACAATACAGATCAGTCTGGGTGTTAAACAGCAGTGTCTGTCGCCTTACTCCCCTGCACGGATGACCCACAAACATAACTCTATTAGGGTTAGCTATTGGGTTTCAAAACACACACGTACCTCTAGACACGTGTGGTTCATGACCCTACACGCAAACACACATTACTGAAAGAAAATAAGGACGTAATAACTATGAAGTGACATACACCCAGTAGACGAAGCCCAGAGTTAAACAGTCAACACCAAGTCCTAATGAGGTTGTATAAGCACACGGTGGAACACACAGAATACAATATATAGAACTCTCCCCCTGCCTGAGTAACCAATATAAACACATGGCAGCACTGTGTACATGATAACACTGTATACGTGTCTTATTATTGATCAAAGCTGACTCCGCGTTGGTGTCAATTGCATACTATATATATGAAATGTTATTTCAAATATATATGGAGAGAGAGAGAGAGAGAGAGAGAGAGAGAGAGAGAGAGAGAGAGAGAGAGAGAGAGAGAGAGAGAGAGAGAGAGAGAGAGAGAGAGAGAGAGAGAGAGAGCGCAAGTGTGCGTGTGTGATGACGACACAAACAACAAATAGTGTGGGTGAGATGTTTATGAAACATTTTAGGACACTGCGTGTGCAGAAACCGCTAAGCTAATTAGCCGACCTACAACGAGCTAGTGGGGCTAGTAGCCACTCGCGGGCTAGCCCTTCCCGGGCTAGCCGCAAATAAAAAACGCAGTTAAGTTATACTAGGTGACTAAATGTGTTCACTACGATAATCGCTTGGTAAACGGTGTATAAGTACTCACTGTCAAGGTAATGTTCGAGGTATATCGCCGTCGCCATGTCAGCGTAGCCTAGCCGTTCGGTTCGCTAATACGAGCGGTTGCAAAGAAGGCAAGTTGGTGGCGGGTGGGGGGAAAAACGAGTGCGCTCGTTTTGCGACCCGGTGCTGTCCGCCCAGAGACCCCGCCCCGCCCTCTGGTTCACAACACGTCAATCATACGTATATGCTGGTTTGAGCTCGCGAGCGGCCCTCTCCGTGGTAGAAAACATGAATACGCAGTGCAGTGCGTAGCCCCGCAAAACATCCGATTAGATTCTAATGTATTGTCATTCACAGCACAAATACAGTACAGAGAAAATAATTTGTCATCTAACCAGATTATAAATGCTGTAGTAAAGTGCATGGTAATATATAATGTACAGTAGTTAAATAAGATTTAAAAACAGTCTACTAAAAAACTACTATTAAAACAGGTATAAAATAACATAGAGTAGGTTTGAGATATGTGCAGAATTATAGGTTTATATATATACAAGGTAGTAAGCAGGGGTATGCAGTTGTATCAACAAGATAATTATATATAAATGTATATACAGCAGGTAGTGAGCAGGGGTGTGTAGTTGTATCAACAGTTGAAGATTAATATATATATGGTAAGTACAGTAAAAATGTACGTATGTAAACAATAAATATGTACACTATAGGTAGAGGTGGGGAGGTATGATACAAAGCAAGGCCATTGAAGACATTGATGGTGAGAGGGTATTGTCAGCAGAGTGGTTTTCACCACCCTCTGCAGCCTTTCTGCTCGGAAACACTGAGATGCAGTTGGTGAGGATGCTTTCAACAGCACATTGGTAAAAGTTCACCAGAATCTGAGGTGACAGGTGGGCTTTCCTCAGTCTCCTCAGGAAGAAGAGACGCTGGTGAGCCTTCTTTACCAGTGAGGCCGTGTTGAGGGACCAGGAGAGGTCCTGTGTTTGGAGGGGATGATGGTGTCAAATGCTGAGCTGAAGTCTATGAACAGCATTCTCACGTGGGTGTTGCTCTCATCCAGGTGGGAGAGAGCGGAGTAAAGGGCTGAGGAGATGGCGTCCTCCGTGCTCCTGTTCTCACGGTGGGCAAATTGGTGTTTATCCAGTGAGGGTGAGAGGCCAGATTTGAGGTGAGCCAGGACCAGCCTCTCGAAGCACTTCATGACGATGGGGGTGAATGCAACAGGGTGGAAGTCATTGAAACATGCTGGTGGAATTTGGATGTCATTTGCATGACGCCAAACGTAAACAGAACGCATGGCTGACCATCACAAGGTGGTGTTTCTTTGGCTGTACAGCCTCCTCATACATCAATTCAACAGGAGGGGGGGTATAACACCTAAAAAAGGCATTCACTAGCCCAATCCAAATACAGACTAGTCTACAAATCATACCCCTGTTGTGTATTTAACCACTGTACATTATATATTACCATGCACTTTACTGGAACATTTGCACTCTGGTTAGATGCTAAATTATTTTCGCTGTACAATGACAATACATTAGAACCGAATTTAATCTAATACCCCCCTCCCCTATTGGTTAAAATGTACAAGAGAGGAAATACATGGCATGACATTGAAGACGAATTACATGTAAAATTAAATAAATCGTATATTACTATTACTCATAATGGTATTAGTATTATTGATTCAGAAAGTATTGGTCAGAAACTTGGGTTTGCTCCGAGTTCACAACTAGGAAGTTCGACTTCGGGTTGCGTTCCATTGCACTTTTTCTAGTCGGAGATAGCGACTTACGAACTTTGATACTTTGACAAACACCATATTCACGTCTGCATTCAAATGTTGTTTATATTTATTCGCGACTCGACGACCACATCTTTAATGTTGATTAGATGTTGTATGTGTTGATTAGATGTTGTATGTGTTGATTAGATGTTGTATGTGTTGATTAGATGTTGTATGTGTTGATTAGATGTTGTATGTGTTGATTAGATGTTGTATGTGTTGATTAGATGTTGTATGTGTTGATTAGATGTTGTATGTGTTGATTAGATGTTGTATGTGTTGATTAGATGTTGTATGTGTTGATTACGGTTTGCGTCCGGCTCCCTGGCGTCGCGGGTCACGTGACGTCCACCCGAGTCACGTGACGTCCATCCGAGTCAGCTGACGTCGCGTCGTTCAAAAACAAAGCACGCAATCCGCTGTCCCGTCTTCTCCCGTCCGCCTATGACTTTATAAAGTACGGGTAACGTCTTTATAAAGTACGGGTAACGTCTTCTTTACCAACCGTGTTTTGGGGTTTGATTCAGAGATGCTTCTCGAATGTCGCTTTAATCGAGCGACACGTCGACTCGTCGCGATGCGTCGACGTGTTCGACCCGAACGGCCGTTAGTTGAACCGCGGCTCTACTGCAATAAAGTCCTGGTTGTAACAACAACAACAACAACACTATAACTCTAAACCATATTTTTCGATTCCCTTTAGGTTTATTTGAAGTGTCTATTTCCAGGATGTCCATCGTTAAAAGCGGCTGGCTCCATCGTCAGAGTAAGTCCACGGGTTTAATATTACAATACAGCATCAGAAACAGAATACCTTCATTATTGTCATAGTATAACGAAATGGCGACATAAAACCTAGTGTAGTACACCTCCATACGTCTGACTGTGGTCAAAAGTGGGTCAAAGTGGTCTTAAATGGTAGGTAGATGTGGTTCATTACAATACCTAGTTACATATTACATCACACTGCACCTTTTGTATGGATATACATTTCTAATTGCACTGCTGTATATATGGCCAACGCGATATGTATATTTAAAAAATGTAATGGCCATTTATTTTTAGCTTTATTTGTATAATTAATATTCTTAAATTGTTATTTGTAATAGTGACCATGAGGATTGCTAGACAGTATAGTTGTACTTGTACAATGACAACTAAGCCATTCTGATTGTGATGTGATTCTAAAGGCACCATCCTGCGTCGCTGGAAGAGGAACTGGTTCGACCTGTGGGCCGACGGCCGCTTGGTGTTCTACGAGGCCCCGGAGAGGAGAGACATGGAGGACGACCTCCACATGAGGGTGGACTGCATCAACATCCGTGGCTCCAAGGCCTGTAAAGGTAGGCTACCGATCAGGGCTGAGGGCTGAGGGGGGTCTATGGGGGTAAGATGATCCAAGCCCGACTAGTGCCCACCAGGTTGTGTAGCAATCCTCAATGTGCCCTCTTTACACACATAAGTCATTAAAAACACAATAAACAGAAATACCACACTTTTTGGACAAAAGTGTCTGCTAAATGACTAATGTAAAGTCACAATATGACCTTGTATACATATGTATATATATAAATGTAGGATCAAATATAAATAGTGATGCAAAAATGATCATTCCCACTAATAGTGAATCATATTGCAATCGCAATATCTGTCAAAAATAATCATATCATTGTGTGTGTGTGTGTGTGGTGTGGTGTGTGTGTGTGTGTGTGTGTGTGTGTGGTGTGTGTGTGTGGTGTGTGTGTGTGTGTGTGTGTGTGGTGTGTGTGTGTGGTGTGTGTGGTGTGTGTGTGTGGTGTGTGTGTGTGTGTGTGTGTGGTGTGTGTGTGTGTGGTGTGTGTGTGTGTGTCCCCCAGACCTGAACCCACCAGACAGAAAAGGCTGTGATTGGTTGCTCCAGATCGTGTGTCGGGACGGCCGGGTCATCAGCCTGTGTGCTGACAGCTCAGACGACGCTCTGTGAGAGGACCTCTTTATCCACTTCAGGAGTAGAACTTCAGCGTAGTACTTTGCACACTAAATGAACTGCCACCTTCAAGATGAACCCTACAGTTATATGTTCTATCTTCTCCAGAGCGTGGACCATGGCTCTCCAGGACGCTAGAGTTAATGCAGTGAGTTGGGAGTCCTCCCCGATCCTGGATGGGATGGATGATGGGTGGATGGATGATGGGTGATGGATGATGGGATGATGGGTTGATGGGTGGATGGATGATGGATGATGGATGGATGATGGATGGTGGATGGATGATGGATGGATGATGGATGGATGATGGTGGATGGATGATGGATGGATGGATGATGGATGATAGATGATGATGGATGGAGGAACTGGGTGGATGGATGGTGGATGGGTGGAGGAACTGGATGGATGATGGGTGGATGGATGATGGATGATGGGTGGATGATAGATGATGGATGATGGGTGGATGGATGATGGGTGGATGGATGACGTCTCCTCTCCGGGGGAAGGGTGCTGAGGTTGTTTACCACCGTCAGTCACAGTTTATTCATTACATAAATCCATATTATTGCAACTTAAGTTATACATATAAATCAGTAACCGTTTAATAGCATGATTTATTTTGCTGTTGTAGGCAGCTACTCAGATGGCCTTTGCCCAGGAGGCCATTGCCTCGGCTCCTCCTCCCTACTCAGAAGGTGTCCCTCCTGCTCAGGTGAGGAGTGTGTGAAGGGAAGGAGAACCTGTGTTCACAGGCCTTCACATTAACATGGAGTTCTCCTCCTGTATTCCTTTGGTTTCCCTCACCAGGCTTATAGTCCATATGGAGGGTTTGTTCCAGCTCCGCCACAGGCTACCCAGGTTGTGTACGCTGCTGACGGACAGCCTTATGCCGTGGCGTACCCCTACCAGTACCAGGACCAGAGCTACCAGTACCAGTACCAGGACCAGACCTACCAGTACCAGGACCAGACCTACCAGTACCAAGGTTAGACCCCTACCAGTACCAGACCTACCAGTACCAAGGTTAGACCCCTACCAGTACCAGGACCAGACCTACCAGTACCAAAGTTAGACCCCTACCAGTACCAGGACCAGACCTACCAGTACCAAAGTTAGACCCCTACCAGTACCAGGACCAGACCTACCAGTACCAGGACCAGACCTACCAGTACCAAGGTTAGACCCCTACCAGTACCAGACCTACCAGTACCAGGACCAGACCTACCAGTACCAAGGTTAGACCCCTACCAGTACCAGGACCAGACCTACCAGTACCAAGGTTAGACCCCTACCAGGACCAGACCTACCAGTACCAGACCTACCAGTACCAAGGTTAGACCCCTACCAGTACCAAGACCAGACCTACCAGTACCAATACCAGACCTACCAGTACCAAGACCAGACCTACCAGTACCAAGGTTAGACCCCTACCAGGACCAGACCTACCAGTACCAAGGTTAGACCCCTACCAGTACCAAAACCAGATCTACCAGTACCAAGACCAGACCTACCAGTACCAAAACTAGACCTACCAGTACCAAGACCAGACCTACCAGTACCAAGACCAGACCTACCAGTACCAGGTTCAGATCTACCAGTACCAGGTCAGATCTACCCTGGGGTTTCTTCATACACTCGTATACCTGGGAGTTTATCATGTTTTTGAATTATGTGAGTATCGTTTTAATTAGCTGGGATTTCTTTGATTTTACAAAACAACACCTTTCCTGCCATTTATGACTAAATAGAAGTGTTCCAGTTAAGGGGACCTGAACATGCACCCCTTGCTGTGTGTCCTGCAGGTGTGTACCCACCTCACCACGGGGTGAACCACGTCATCGTCCAGGACCGCCAGCGCAACGACTCCGGCGACGTGGCGCTGGGCATGCTGGCCGGCGCCGCCACCGGACTGGCCATCGGCTCCCTGTTCTCCGTCTTCTAGCATGACCGATAGGACTTGTGTGTTCTGGTAGCGTAGCGTCCTTTCCCCACCCGTGGGGATGGGGAGTCGAACCGCCGGCTCAATGTAAAGGCATGATTGTTGTGTGCCGGTGAAGAACCCGTCTGTGTCTTTACCAAAGGCTTCTAATATATCTTAACACGATTAGCACTTTAAAACAAACATAATGCAATTGTTAATTGTTGTGGCAGAGCCGCCCTCCCTTTTTGGTTCCAATGGATTTGAATGTATTAAGAATGGACAGAATGGATCAAATGTCAGAGAAAGTCATTTCAGGTTGAATTACATTTCAGGTTCTCTAGGTTTAATTAAGACCTTTTAAAACCACATTTTGAAGCCATTTAGAAGTGTTACTAGTTATTTAAGTGACTTGGTGTGTTGCCGTTGCATTACCTATGACCAAACCGATTTCTACTGCTTTCATTTGTTTTTACACAAGTTTTTATGTCCGGATGCTAAAATAAGAACACAGCATTATTGATTTCCACTCATCAGATCATGTATGAGTCATCCGATGATTGTGAAGTCAACCCGTTTCATTTGGACTACAAAAAAGGGAATTCCCGCTCCGTTACGGCTTTAACTGCATGCCATATTGTTTCACGTGTGTTCTGCTGGCAGCTGGTGAATCCCTCCTACTGATATTCAGACGTATGAAGGACTGTTTGTGTGGGTTGTATTTGTACTATACTCTTCACGTTGCCTCCGTACGTCCTGCACTCCCAAGTGGTTTGGTAAATACCACAGCGGTTATTTATATGAACCGCCGATATCCACTCTGCTATATTGTGAACAACCACAAACATTTCAACGCACCGTGGTTTCACATTCAGCCGCGTCGAGTCGGCCTTCTATTGCATTTCAGTATTTTAGTTCACATTATTTGTCTTTCGTCCATGAAATGATTTACATTCATTGCTCACCGGCTGACAAATAATCCTGCATTTACCCAAATTCAGCAAGGAAGTGTATTTTAACTATTACATATATTCATAACCTATATTAAATATATTCATAACATGACAACTGTCCCAGAGTGTTTATTTATATCCATGACAACTGTCCCAGAGTGTTTATTTATATCCATGACTAAACGCTTCCATTAAAATTCCAAAAGTGCAGATAGAAGACTTATAAATAAATATAAAACGGAAAACTCAAACCCTAAACCAACAAAAGGTTTCATTTGTCAACAAACATCCATTACAGAGACCGTAACCCTGAGTGTTGAAAAGAAAGCTCAATCACATGCAATTTTCACGTGAGGATTGCCTAAAGTTAAAGTATTTAAAATGAATACGTTTTTTTCCACATTTTCCCCGACTATACCCTGTAAATAATGGTATAATTTGGAGAATATATTCGAACATATTCCAGTGTGTATATTAACCAAAAATAGATCTTTCTCTGTAACAAGTCTACGAAGGTTCCTTAGGTGTCCCTCTGGTATAATCCTCCATCACTGAAGAAGAGTTCAGTGATGGTCAGCAGAGGCATTTAAAAGTCAATCAAAGGTTACAAAGGCATGACAAACAGAACTACATCACACATATGGAGGATGGATTGTAAATTGTAGTGGAAATACTAAAAAAATATATATTTAGGAAACATATATAGAGGAAACCTTTTTGAGTCCAGCGTAAGCGTGGTTATCCTTCTTGACCAAAGTCTTCTGTAAACTTCCGCAGCTTATCGAGATCCTGCTCGTTGACCGTGGGTTTGGTGCTGGACAGTGACCGAAGCATGTCAGCCTACACACAAAATATGAAGAATCACTCACAATTAGAACGCAGTCCACTGTAATGAGGAAGTCAGAGAACATGATCAAAATACATTAGAACAAGGACACATCTCCTGGCCCCACAGGGTGCACTGCCATCAGAATTAAACCAAGAGCATGGTTTAAGGAGCAGGAAGCAGTACCATGCAAACCACAGGCTCCAGAAGTTTCTCCCCAGGAACGTCCATCCAGGTCATCTCCATGGCGTTGGGGTCACCAGGGGAGCACGGGGTCAGGAGATCCTCCACCACCGTGTCCGGCTTGTTCCAGGAGGATCCTCGCACCTGAGCGCCCAGACATAATGGCGAGATTGTAAAACAATTTTGGAGATTTCACGTTTCATGTTTAAATAACACTTTAGACCCAAATTCTCAGGGAAAAAACAACCCTACACACTGGTGTAAGGTTGGCCGGGTGCGGGCTATTGTACCTTTTTGAAGTGAGTGGACATCTGAACCTTGCGGACGGGCTGCATAAGGGCGTCTCGGACGACAATGCTGACGTCCGCCCCGGAGTAGCCCGCCGTCTTGGAGCCCAGGGTCACGAAGTCGGCCTCCGTCAGGCTGGTGGGGGTGGAGCCCAGGTGGAGCTTGAACATGAAGGTGCGGGCGTGCTCCTCCGGCAGCGGGATGTAAATACGCTTCTCGAACCTACGACACAAACAAGCCCCCGATTCAATCACACAGGTTTTACAATCAAATATGCCTTGTTAGAATCAAACAGCATTAAAATAGACTGATTGAATTGGCCATACCTTCTCCTTATGGCAGAGTCCAGGGTCCACGGTATGTTGGTGGCCCCCAGAACCAGGACTCCATCGTTATTGGTTCCAACACCTACAATCAGGAAGGACGTTTCAATGTTTCACTCTAGATCCAATATAGAACAGGTCCTAAATGAAGTGCTGTAGTGCTGCAGAGAGGCCCTGGCTACACATTGATTTCTCCAGATGTGTTTGGAACATAGGGTTATAAATAAATAATAAATAATTTATAAATAAATAATTTATAAATTAAATTATAATTTCCACTAAATAATGAATCATATCACAATGGGAAATATCTCTCAAGATAATTTTCTTTCCCAAGTGGTGAAGATGGGAGGTCCAACCTGTGGTTGTTCCCCATAGGGTTCAGACTGAGAGCTCCTCCTCACCCTGCATCTGCACCAGGAACTCAGTCTTGATCCTGCGGGCGGCCTCACTCTCGTTCTCACTCCTCGAGCCGCACAGAGAGTCGATCTCGTCGATGAAGATGATAGACGGCTTGTGTTCTCTCGCCATGGTAAACAGGCTCTTCACCAACCTAGGGGGAAGGACGATGATGATGATGATGGTTAGATCATTTTCGTTGTTGTTTATGTGTTACTTATTGTGTGATTTGTGGCCTCACTTTTCGCTCTCTCCCAGCCACTTGGACACCAGGTCGGAGGAGGAGACAGAGAAGAAGGTGGAGTTGTTGGCCTCGGTGGCCACAGCCTTGGCCAGGTAAGACTTCCCCGTACCTGGAGGCCCAAACAACAGGATCCCTCTCCAGGGAGTTCTCTTTCCTGGACAAAAATAAATTAAGTACAGTAAGGTCATAAACTATACATACGATGACCATACATACGGTCAGCGCAATGTTGTGCGTTTGAAGGTTGTGATCGGTGACAATAAAAGCCAAGGATATTCATTGAATTTAGTTCCAGTTCCTCCTTGGTACCTGTAAAGAGGTGGGGGAATTTAATGGGCAAAATGACAGCTTCCTTCAAGGCTTCCTTGGCCCCCTCTAGGCCGGCTACGTCACTCCACTTCACATTGGGCTTCTCCATCACAATGGCCCCTGGAAGAGAGGGACACCACAATGAGTGACGGCGTGTATTATTTATAATTTCACATGTGAGATTAGACGTGTTCGATAATTCATTTCACCTGACAGTTGATTCTGGAACTTTTTCTTCTCTTGGTCCCCCTCGCCCCCATCACTTTCGTTCCTGAGAGAACAAATGATTATCTGAATGATGAATGGAGCTGAGATAATGGCAGAGTCACTAAATAAATAGCCACTCGAGGCTGCTGGTACAGACGTAACCTAATCCCGTCCTCCTTGCTCACCCTTTGTCGTCGGACTGGGACTCTTTCCCCGGCTTGGCTCGGGGAGCCTCCACCTCCTTCTTCAGGTACTCCTTCAACTGCTCCGCTCGCTCAAGATACTCCTCACACTTGCTCCTGATGCTCTGCTTCCCTTTGTCACCGAGCTTGTCATCTAAAGCGAGAAGAAGACATCGTAACAAGATAATAATAATAACAATAAAGACTGTATAGGTATTCACCCCACCCACCTCCAACCCCACCCACTGCCACCCCAGCGACAGCCATCCCAGAAACCGCAACGAGGGCAAAGTCTTACCAAACGTTTGAGAGACATGGACACACATCTGTGACCCATATGATAACTTCTGACCAGTCAGACATGGGCCTTTATGCATAGATACAGCCCTGGGGAGGTGGCGCCCGGCGCTAAGCTTTGAGCTATCTACACCAAATGTTTCCCACTTAATAAGTATGTCCATTATATGCATATAACATATATTATTATAACATATGTACATATAAGGCCCCAGGACCTCCTGAGGTGGAGTTATGACACGAGTTACTCACACTTAATGACATGGAGGAAGTGCTCTATTGAGTTCTCATACAGTTGAATGGCTTCCTTGTAGTTTTTGGCTTTATCTTCCTGGGACGCTTTGGTCGCCAGATCGATAGCTTTCTGCAAAGAGACAACAACAAGCCGTCATGTTGAGGACGCCATCGACGTGTGGTCAAAACACGGCAAGTTATAAAACATCATCAGTGTCATCACGTGATCAAAGTGGCACGATGTTTGGTCAAAGGTGCTTGTATAACGCCGTGTATTAATTCGATGTATTAAGGTTTTAAGTGAACTCGTATCAAGGTGTTGCTCACCTGTAGCATTGGGGGAGCCATGGATGGTGTCACTACGAGCTTCACAAAGTACAACTAGTTTCACTTGACATGGAGTATAAGTCATTTGCCGAAGTAGTATTATTGTTAACAGCGTCGGTCCTTTTGTCACGGTGTTGTTACGCAGCAAAGTATTTAGAAAGAACCAAAAGAGCAGTTGTTTTCTCTTCCGCATTAATGTCCTAATAACAACTTCCGTGATTCACACGTGACGATGTTATTTAGTGTGGCGACATTCCATTGTCAACTGTGGTGGGCGTGGTCGCGGTGGGCGTGGCCAATGACGGGCCATGTCATGGGATGGGCGTGGCCCGGATGCGTCACTGCTTCACATTATGAAGCAATTCAAAGGAGGCTACCTGGATCCGAATTCGGATCAGGATCTGCGAGAACTGAAATCGATCTGTTCATTGGTCCATAAGATTAGATTAGATTAGATTCAAATGTATTGTAATTTCACAGCACAAGTACAGTACAGCGAAAATAATTAGGCTTCTAATCAGAGTTCAAATGTTACAGTAAAGTCCATCCATCCATCCATCCATCCATCTTCTCCGGCTTATCCGTAATCGGGTCGCGGAGGTAGCAGCTTCAGAAGGGGACTCCAAATTTCCCTCTCCCTGGCAACATCGACTAGCTCTGACTGGGGGATCCCGAGGCGTTCCCAGGCCAGTGTGGAGATGTAATCACCCCACCTGTACCTCGGTCTGCCCCGTGGTCTCTTCCCAGTTGGATGTGCCTGGAAAACCTCCCTCGGGAGGCGACCAGGAAGTATCCTTACTAGATCCCCGAACCACCTCAACTGGCTCCTTTCTACGCGAAGGAGCAGCGGCTCTACTCCGAGTCTCTCACGAGTGACTGAGCTTCTCACCCTATCCCTCAGGGAGATACCAGCCACCCTCCTGAGGAAACTCATTTCGGCCTCTTGTATTCGCGATCTCGTCCTTTCGGTCATTACCCATTGCTCATGACCATAGGTGAGGGTAGGAACGAAGACTGATCGGTAGATCGAGAGCTTTGCCTCTGGCTCAGCTCTCTTTTGGTTACAACGGTGCGCCAAAGTGGACCCAATCCCGCTCCCGCTGCACCTATTCTCCTGTCAATCTCACGCTCCATCCTCCCCTCACTCGAGAACAAGACCCCAAGATACTTGAACTCCTTCACTTGGGATAAGGACTCCCTCCCTACTTGGAGTAGACAATCCACCGGTTTCCTGCTAAGAACCATGGCCTCAGATTTGGAGGTGCTCAGGTCCTCATCCCAGCCGCTTCACATTCTGCTGCAAACCGATCCAGTGAGTGCTGAAGGTCACATACTGATGACGCAAACAGGACCACATCATCTGCAAACAGCAGCGATTCAATCCTGAGCCCACCATACTGAAACCCATCCCCTCCATGACTACGCCTTGAAATCCTGTCCATGAAAATCACAAACAGGATGGGGGACAAAGCGCAGCCCTGGCGGAGGCCAACACCAACTGGGAACAGGCCTGACTTACCACAGAAAATCCGGACACAGCTCTTGCTTTGGGAGTAGAGAGATTGGATGGCCCTCAACAGTGACCCCCGCAACCCATACTCCCGCAGCACCCCCCACAGTATTTCCCGAGGGACCCGATCATATGCCTTCTCCAAATCCACAAAACACATGGATGGGCCGGATGGGCATACTCCCAAGCCCCCTCCAGGATCCTTGCAAGAGTGAAAAGCTGGTCCGTTGTTCCACGACCAGGGTGGAATCCGCATTGTTCCTCTTCAATCTGAGGTTCGACTATCGGCCAAACCCTCCTTTCCAGCACCTTGGAGTAGACTTTCCCAGGGAGGCTGAGTAATGTGATACCCCTGTAATTGGCACACACCCTCTGGTCACCCTTTTTGAACAGGGGTACCACCACCCCCATTTGCCACTCCTTGAGGCACCAATGACCTTGAGGCCACAGCTCTCAACCGCAGCTTCGGCAATAGAAGCTTTGAACAATGACCACTCTGGCTCAATGCCCCCAGCCTCCACAGAGATGCCCGAAAGATTCTGCCGGAGGCGGGAGTTGAAGGTCTCCCGGACAGGGGCATCCACCAGACGTTCCCAGTTCACCCGCACCACACGTTTGGGCTTACCAGGTCTGTCCAGAGGCTTCCCCCGCCATCTTACCCAACTCACCACCAGATGGTGATTGGTTGACAGCTCTGCCCCTCTCTTCAAGTGTCCAAAACATGCGGCCTCAGGCCAGATGACACAATAACAAAATCGATCATTGACCTTCGGCCTAAGGTACTCTGGTACCATGTACACTTATGAGCATCCTTATGTTTGAACATGGTGTTTGTTATGGCCAATCCATGACTAGCACAGAAATCCAATAACAAAACCCCACTCCGGTTCAGATCAGGTAGGCCGTTCATCCCCAACACGCCCCTCCAAGTTTCCCCATCGTTACCCACGTGTGCGTTGAAGTCTCCCAGGATGACTATAGACTCCATCCAGGGTGTGCAAGAAGGTGGGATATATACAAACTGTTGTTTGGTGCATAGGCACAAACAACAGTCAGAGTTTTCCCTCCCATGACCCTAAGGCGTAGGGAGGCGACCCTCTCTTCTACCCGGGTAAACTCCAACAAAGCGGCACTCAGCCGGGGACTTGTGAGTATCCCCACACCCGCCCGGCGCCTCACACCCTGAGCAACTCCAGAGAAGGAAAGAATCCAACCCCTATCCAGGAGTTTAGTTCCAGAGCCAGTGCTGTGTGTAGAGGTAAGCCCCACCAGATCTAATTGGTAGCGCTCCACCTCCCGCACAAGCTCAGGCTCCTTCCCCCCAGAGAGGTGACATTCCACGTCCCCAAAGCCCATCTCTGTTGGCTGGGTTTGGTCCGTCGATGCCCCCTGCCTTCACTGCCTCCTAACTGGCAGTGCACCCGCCCCCAGCGGTTCTTCCCGTAGGTGGTCCGAATCCAAATTCGGATCAGGATCAGCGAGAATCAAAATCGATCTGTTCCTTGGCCCATAAGTCGAACCCCCAAGTTTTGTCCAATTCCGTACATACCTTTTTGAGCTATCTTGCTAACAGACAAACGAACATAGATGACAACATAACGTCCTCCCATCTTCGATGGCGGAGGTAATGATCGTCTTGTGGTGACCCACTTGGGAAAAAGACATTCACTGGACACTGAGATGGAGTTATGGCTCCTTTAAGACAATTAAACCCAGGAGCTTTCTGGGTAATGTTTAGAGCGGGAGTTTTGAATGTACCAGTTCTGATTAGTTCACATGTCATTACTGTTGCAAGCCTGACTACTGCCTGTTATCACTGTTCATGTTGGGGAGTAAATGTTTCGACTCGACAACCTGACTCCGTCTCCTCGTTCCTACGCACTCCCACAGACTCTTAACAAATGTACACTTTATTGCATTCAAAGAGGCAAATAAAATCAGCAAAAACATGACGGATGCTTCAGTACAACATAGAGATTAACAACGTCGACAATCGACAATTTTTGTGCATATAATTATCACTGTCTCTTATACACTGTCTATTATGTCAGCTTTAAGGGTTTTGAGAAGAAAACTTCAGCAAAAGACAAAACGCGTTTTCATGTCGATGGTCCTGACCCACGGTTCTTGACTCGTAGGTCTAGGCTCCAAGTCATCCCAGGGTCGTCATAAACCTTCTCCGTTGACTGTTCTGGGGTGTAAAGTATTGAGGATGCGGTCACTCTTTGTGAGATCCGCAGGCAGCTCATTGTTCTGAGAAAGGAAACGGAAGTCAAAAGAAAATAATGTGAAGAAACCGATTATTGTTCATATTTGTAGTTCATGAATGTATTGAGTAGGTCCAGGAGCAGCACCTTGTTGGGCAGCGTGGGGTCAGCGTTGGCCTCCAGCAGAAGACGGACCGTCTTCAGATTTCCACCAATCACAGCCGCATGAAGGACCGTTGAACCGTTCTGTAAGTCGGACAGATATATAAAGATATTTGATACAGTGCAAAGCGATGTCATGTTATGTTATTTTCTTTCTACCTTGAGGAGGCCGAGTGTCGGAGAGAACTTGAGGAGCTCCTCGATGACATGGTTATGTCCCTTAAAGGCCGCTTTGAACAACGCAGTGGACCCGTCCTGGAAAAGTCAAAAGTGTTAATATTACAAAGAAATGAACTCACCAGTATGACCGCACACATTCAGCTGGAACTTCACACTGTATCCCAACGGCAAATGGATTTCTCACACAAACCCATGACATTAATCGGACAATATTATCAGAATACTCTTATCTTCAGATTTAGATTTGGATTCAGGTTCGGCAACCACCTCATAAACCTAAAGCCCAGAAGGAGGCTCCTCTCATATCACAATATGATGACACTGATATCCCCTCCATCCCGCCGCCCTCCACAAGCTCCTGAGTGTTCATTTCAACAGAAATGCACTGCAGCAGACAGCAGACAGCAGACAGCAGACAGCTCCTAATAGGAACACACCGGTCCTACTGAGAGAGGAGCAGGGGGGGAGGCTACCTGTCTGTCTGCGTCCCGGTCTGCCCCACGCAGCAGCAGCACCTTTACCGCCTCACTGTGTCCCATCTGAGCAGCCATCCACAGGGGGGCGGTGCCGTCCTGCACGGGGGACAGACGGATGAGGAGGGACAGCGACTTGGGTTGTTAGCGTTTATTCATCTCATCTCTTTCTTTCCTTTTGTTGTTTTGTTGCGCTGCTCAATACCATTGTTTTCATGGACGACCTGTGATCTGTGAAAGCCTTTTAGGTGTTGCTCACCCACCTTGAACTAAAATAATCAGAAGAAAACCTGAGAAACAACGCAGGAAGAAAGATGGCTGACGTGGTTCAGGATTCACACCATATGAAACAACAACGGAAATTACTACAAAAAGAATGCGTCCAATTGCCACGTGGTTTCCAAAGATTCTAGAAGGTTTCCCGGCCCAACTAAACCAAATAAGGCTCCAGGGGTTGATGTAGTGGAGGAGGAGCTAGGGGAGCTGTACCTGCTGTGGGAGGAGGAGGAGGAGGAGGAGCTAGGGGAGCTGTACCTGCTGTGGGAGGAGGAGGAGGAGGAGGAGCTAGGGGAGCTGTACCTGCTGTGGGAGGAGGAGGAGGAGGAGCAAGGGGAGCTGTACCTGCTGTGGGAGGAGGAGGAGGAGGAGGAGGAGGAGCAAGGGGAGCTGTACCTGCTGTGGGAGGAGGAGGAGGAGGAGGAGCTAGGGGAGCTGTACCTACTGTGGGAGGAGGAGGAGGAGGAGGAGGAGCTGTACCTGCTGTGGGAGGAGGAGGAGGAGGAGCAAGGGGAGCTGTACCTGCTGTGGGAGGAGGAGGAGGAGGAGGAGCTAGGGGAGCTGTACCTGCTGTGGGAGGAGGAGGAGGAGGAGGAGCTAGGGGAGCTGTACCTGCTGTGGGAGGAGGAGGAGGAGGAGGAGGAGGAGGAGCTGTACCTGCTGTGGGAGGAGGAGGAGGAGGAGGAGGAGGAGGAGGAGGAGGAGGAGGAGGAGGAGGAGCTGTACCTGCTGTGGGAGGAGGAGGAGGAGCAAGGGGAGCTGTACCTGCTGTGGGAGGAGGAGGAGGAGGAGCTAGGGGAGCTGTACCTGCTGTGGGAGGAGGGGGAGGAGCTAGGGGAGCTGTACCTGCCGTGGGAGGAGGGGGAGGAGCTAGGGGAGCTGTACCTGCTGTGGGAGGAGGAGGAGGAGGTGTACCTGCTGTGGGAGGAGGAGGAGGAGGTGTACCTGCTGTGGGAGGAGGAGGAGGAGGAGGAGGAGGAGGAGCTAGGGGAGCTGTACCTGCTGTGGGAGGAGGAGGAGGAGGAGGAGGAGGAGCAAGGGGAGCTGTACCTGCTGTGGGAGGAGGAGGAGGAGGAGGAGGAGGAGGAGGAGGAGGAGGAGCAGCTAGGGGAGCTGTACCTGCTGTGGGAGGAGGAGGAGGAGGAGGAGGAGGAGGAGGAGGAGGAGGAGGAGGAGGAGCTAGGGGAGCTGTACCTGCTGTGGGAGGAGGAGGAGGAGGAGGAGGAGCTGTACCTGCTGTGGGAGGAGGAGGAGGAGGAGGAGGAGCTGTACCTGCTGTGGAGGAGGAGGAGGAGGAGGAGGAGGAGGAGGAGGAGGAGGAGGAGGAGGAGCTGTACCTGCTGTGGGAGGAGGAGGAGCTAGGGGAGCTGTACCTGCTGTGGGAGGAGGAGGAGGAGGAGGAGGAGGAGGAGGAGGAGGAGGAGGAGGAGCAAGGGGAGCTGTACCTGCTGTGGGAGGAGGAGGAGGAGGAGCTAGGGGAGCTGTACCTGCTGTGGGGAGGAGGAGGAGGGAGGAGGAGGAGGAGGAGGAGGAGGAGGAGGAGGAGCTAGGGGAGCTGTACCTGCTGTGGGAGGAGGAGGGGGAGGAGCTAGGGGAGCTGTACCTGTTGTGGGAGGAGGAGGGGGAGGAGCTAGGGGAGCTGTACCTGCCGTGGGAGGAGGGGGAGGAGGAGCTAGGGGAGCTGTATCTGCCGTGGGAGGAGGAGGCGGAGGGGGAGGAGGAGCTAGGGGGAGCTGCATCTGCCGTGGGAGGAGGAGGAGGAGGGGGAGGAGGAGCTAGGGGGAGCTGTATCTGCTGTGGGAGGAGGAAGAGGGGGAGGAGGGGCTAGGGGAGCTGTACCTGCCGTGGGAGGTTGACTTTGGCTCCAGACGACAGAAGCTGACGAAGCACGGTCACATGATCCTCCTGGGCGGCCAGGAAGAGCGGCGTGGCACCGTCCTGTACAGAGGGGTTACTATCAATGGGTGGTCCATCAATATGTTTACCAATACTGATGGTGAAACTGATATAGTGTTGGATTTGACACAGTGATGGAACACAACCTTGTCATCCACATATGTGTTATCGACAGAAATGTGTCACTATATGTCCCAAATACGTCACATAGAATTACCAATTTGTTCTACTAATACAGGTCAAGTACAGGTATTTGGATGTGTTTACAACAGATGCAACGATTTCTACAATATTAAATAGATTGATAGAGATACAGAGGAGCTTTGTGAAGAGCCTCAGACCCGTGAGGTCTCACATGGTCCTCACATGAGCCTCAGACCGTGAGGTCTCACATGGTCCTCACATGAGCCTCAGACCGTGAGGTCTCACATGGTCCTCACATGAGCCTCAGACCGTGAGGTCTCACATGAGCCTCACATGAGCCTCAGACCGTGAGGTCTCAGAAGGTCCTCACATGCAGCTGCTCGTGCACGTTGGCCCCGTTCCTCAGCAGGGTGTCCACCACCTTGGAGCGGCCGTACTGGGACGCCACAGTGAGAGCCGTGCCGCCGTCCTGCGCAAACAAGTCAGTCAAACAAGTCAGTCAAACAAGTCAGTCAAACGAGTGTGAAGAAACACAATGGACATCCCTGGCCCCGAGGCAGAGTCATCCTCAAGGTGTGAGATTAGATTAGATTAGATTAGATTAGATTGGATTGGATTCAAATGTATTGTCATTGCACAGCACACATTCAGTACAGCGAATGAGGGTGACGGAGTGTGGGTGACGGAGTGTGGGTGACGGACTGGGGGTGACGGAGTGTGGGTGACGGAGTGTGGGTGACGGAGTGTGGGTGACGGGGTGACGGAGTGTGGGTGACGGAGTGTGTGTGACGGGGTGTGGGTGACGGAGTGTGGGTGACGGAGTGTGGGTGACGGAGTGTGGGTGACGGGGTGACGGAGTGTGGGTGACGGAGTGTGTGTGATGGAGTGTGGGTGACGGAGTGTGGGTGACGGAGTGTGGGTGACGGAGCGTGGGTGACGGAGTGTGGGTGACGGAGTGTGGGTGACGGGGTGTGGGTGACGGGGTGACGGAGTGTGGGTGACGGAGCGTGGGTGACGGGGTGTGGGTGACGGAGTGTGGGTGACGGAGTGTGGGTGACGGAGTGTGGGTGACGCAGCATGGGTGATGGACTGGGGGTGACGGACTGGGGGTGACGGACTGGGGGTGACGGAGTGTGGGTGACGGAGTGTGGGTGACGCAGCATGGGTGATGGACTGGGGGTGACGGAGTGTGGGTGACGGACTGGGGGTGACGGAGTGGGGGTGACGGGGTGGGGATGACGGAGTGTGGGTGACGGAGTGGGGGTGACGAAGTGGGGGTGACGGAGTGTGGGTGACGGAGGTGACGGAGTGTGTCGCTGTGAAGGTGGAACAGAACTGGATAGCGCATCGCGTGCTCTTGCCTCTCGAGGTGCAGACAATGACACAGCAGTCTGTCACCCTTGGTAGGTGTGTGTGTGTGTGTGTGTGTGTGTGTGTGTGTGTGTGTGTGTGTGTGTGTGTGTGTGTGTGTGTGTGTGTGTGTGTGTGTGTGTGTGTGTGTGTGTGTGTGTTAGCTGCATACCTTCGTCTGTAGTTCAGTGGAGGCGCCGAATTCAAATAGCAGCTGGACGACCTCGTTGTGGCCTTGCTGGCAAGCAAAGAACAGAGCAGTGGAGCCAGTCTGAAGAAACACACACATCTTATCTTAGACCATGAGGCATCAACGCGGGAGTCCACATCAAGAACTTTTGTGTTGCAGTGTTTCATGTTAGTATCGGGGAAAGTGGACATCCATCCATCAATCATATACTGCTTATCTGGGATCGGGTCGCGGAGGAAGCAGCTTCCACTGCCCACTTACCTGCCCCAGTTGGGGTCAGCAGTGTCCCACCCTTACGCTCAACAGCTTGGATGGATCCCCACTTCCCGCTCTTGAGGTTTGCCAGAACCGTTTCTTGCTGTCCTCTTGGCCTGTCGATACCTTGCAACAGAGTACGGAGTCTCCCGGGATAACATAGACCGGAGGGCCTCCTGCTTCAGTCAGACGACCTCCCTGACCACTGGTGACCTCCAGGAAGGACTGCCGCCCCTTGAGGCTCCAATGACCTTGAGGCCACAGCTCTAAACCACAGCTTCGGCAATATACATTCAGAACACTATATGGATAACTGAGGACAGCTAGTTCTGTATCATGGATATAAATATACTCCTCAAATGGTCTATGGAAGAAACTGAACTCTGAGGATGATAATCATGCAACTCTGGTTCAATGTCCCCATTGGCAGTTGAAGGTCTCCTGATCGCAGCCTCCACCAGACGTTCCCAGTTCACCCGCACTACAAGATTGGGCTGACCAGGTCTGTCCAGAGGCCCGTCATCTTACCCAACTCACCACCAGATGGTGATGAGTTGACAGCTCTGCCCCTCTCTTCACCCAAGTGTCCAAAAAACATGCGGCCTCAGGTCAGATGACACAATAACAAAATAGATTGACCATTGACCTCCGACCTAAGGTACTCTGGTACCATGTACACTTATGAGCATCCTTATGTTTGTTATGGCCAATCGTTGACTAGCACAGAAGTCGTGGTCCAAGTTTCCCCATCATTGCCCATGGGTGCCTTCTTTTCAGTCTTTCAGTCTAAAAAACTAACAAATCCTCATCCCCATATTGAAGTAAACATACCTCTCTCTGGTAGTTGATGTCTGCTCCTTGCATGATCAGCTCTTTGACACACTCAAAATGGCCACTATAGGAAGCCACCATCAGAGCCGTGGTTCCAAACTGAAAACAGGCGGGAGATGGGAGACATTGTGATGACCTCACACCTCAGGTTTACCACAATAAAGAGGACACACACACACACACACAATATAGTGTTTGTGTGTGTGTGTGTGTGTGTATGCATGTGTTTCCCCCTTTTTGTAAGTGTATATCCGTGTGTATGTGTGCTCGTGTGTGTGTGTGGTGGTGTGGTGTGGTGTGGGTGTGTGTGTGTGTGGTGTGTGTGGTGTGTGTGGGTGTCCAGACACATACACAGTCCCTACAGTCTGCGTCCACTCTTCCACTGTTGAGCAGCAGCTGAAGGAGAGCCAGGTTGCCCTTCCTGGCGGCCCAGAACACAGCGTTGGCCAGGGGCGTTTCCTTCTGAGGGACACGAGGAACATGTGTGACGACACGAGGAACATGTGTGACGACACGAGGAACATGTGTGACGACACTCGCGGAGCACAGCAGGACGACAGGTTAACCAGGGACACGCCCCCTGCTGGCCTGAGAGCACGTTGTCATGTCAGAATACGTCACTGCTCTGTCTATCGTCACATTAACCGCGCACACACACAAACGCACGCACACACACACACACGCACACGCACACGCACTCACACTCACACACGCTATATCACACTACACCCCCCCTCTCCTCCCCAATGGTTGTTTACCATTAACACGCAGCAGGTAAATACCTGAGCTTCGCATTCAGACTCGAAGCTCAGTAGTGACCAGTAGCGAACCTTCTTATGACAACTCAATGAGGGAATAACTGGCGACCTAAAGCCATCACGCCTATCCCCAAGGCGTCCCGCCGAGCTGTCAAGCAGCCGTAGACAGTGGACACTTACACTATATTGTAGCAGCCTCATCCAAAAGAGCGATCTGTTACTTTTTTACTCAATGCCCCAAACGGTTGTTTACAAGCGATGGGTAAACGGTGATTTACCTTGAAAGACATCCCGCACACCTCATCCGTGAGTCACGGTTCTCCTCGCGGGGCCATCCATTAAAGACCAAGTTAAGACCAGGTTAAGATGCGAGACGATGACTGACTGTGTCTCCTCCCTCTCCCTCCCTCTTTCTCCCTCCCTCTTTCTGCCGCACCGTGTTTGGGTGTTGGCGACAGGAGATAATAACACACCGCCGCTCGCCCGCTGTGTGTTGATCCCATCCAAGCTGCAGTGCTGGACGCAACATACACGGGGTCGGTCAACCGCTGGGGGGCGCTGTTGAGGCATCTCTCTCTCTCTCTCCTCTCTCTCTCTCCTCTCTCTCTCTCTCTCTCTCTCTCTCTCTCTCTCTCTCTAATAATAATAAGTTGACCATTGAGAGAGGTCTGAGATGGTAGTTATACACCCCACCGTGTAATAATAGAGGCTTTACGAGGGAGGGGCAGGTCCTAAGGGAAGGCATTTTCATTTTTTGTTGACTAATGCCTCTTTCAGGCTGTTGTTTACTTGAGAGCCTGGGGAGAAAGTATAGAGATGAGTATGGATGAGTATAGATGAGTATGCGCGCTATAAAAGTCCCTCAGAAAGCATGTGGGCATCAGCGAAGACATTGGCAGCATGGGGACCACACGCCCTGACAGCCCTGCAGGTGAGCCACCCCTTTGTGTTCTTAAAACCGTACCATAGGCTCAATAAGCTTGATACCACGGTATATACCAGGTGTCTAGGATCACACGTGGTGCCGGTGCCTCGTGTTAAACCACCGACGAGGCCTGGTCTGCGGTGCTAAAGTCTTAACAGTGTCAGAGACAAAGTGTGGACATGCAGCCTGTCGGTGTCCCACAGTCCGCCGGGTCTGTGTGCTCCTGGGCCTTCTGGTGCTGGGCGGCCCGACCCGGGCCGTGGAGACGGAGGAGGAGGGAGCCCTGTCCGACTGGGGCATATGGAAGATGATCCACGCCATCTCCTACGATGAACAGGTATACATTTTTTTTTACTAATCTCTCTCTCTCCCACATCAGTGTGACTATATGATTATATGAGACTCCCTCTGTCTTTGTCCCTCCCAGCAGGACGACCTGGAGCGGAGGGTTATCTGGGAGCACAACAGCAGGCTCATCCAAGACAATAATCAAGAGTATTACATGGGGACCAAGCCCTTCTCCATGGCCATGAATAAATATGGAGATCTGGTAAGACTATGTGGTTGACTGTTGACCTCAGCTATGTATGCTTTTTCATTTTTAATCCTGGTGTGAAACCGTTAAACTGTTACATACAGACCTCAAACAAGATACACACTTACACATGGAAACTACGTCCTCCGCCACACCAAAAAGTCCCTTTTGCCCTATATGCTGACCAATCAATTGTTCCTTGGTCCATAAATAATCAAACCACTAAGTTTTGTCCAATTCCGTAAAGAATTTTTTGAGTCAACAGACAAACAGACAAACCTCTGGTCTATCTTCGATGGCGGAGGTATTAGTTCTGGATAAATAGACTGCATTTATATGGCTTTTCTAACCAATGGCCACTCAAAGTGATGCCTTCACCCATTCATACACCGACGGCGCTGTCAGCCAGCACGTCAGGAGCAGTTAGGGTTAGGGTGTCTTGCTCAGGGACACCTTGACACTTGGTTAGGAGGAGCCGGTGGAGCTGGGGGATGGAACCAGCAACCCTCCGGTTGTCAGACCACCCACTCTACCTCCTGAGCTCCTGCCGCCCCTGTGTTTTGCTGGCCGTGTGCTGGTGTCCTGCAGACCAGACAGGAGTACCACGTGCTTCAAGGGGCCTTGATCAACCCCCACTTCGCCAAGAGAGGGAAGACCACGTCCCCACGGAACCTCCGTCAGAACGCCAAGAGACTGAGGGCCGTGGGCGTGGACTACAGGGCCATGGGCTACGTCACTGAAGTGAAAGATCAGGTGACTTATTGATGGATCTGGTCAAAACATAGAAGAAGAAGACTCATAAACACCCTTACAATGTGTTCGTTTGCGTGTGTGCGTGTGTGTGTGAGCATGTGTGACTGTGTGCCGTGTATGTACATGTGTGTGCGTGTGTGTGTGAGCGTGTGTGACTGTGTGCCGTGTATGTACATGTGTGTGCGTGTGTGTGTGAGCGTGTGTGACTGTGTGCCGTGTATGTACATGTGTGTGCGTGTGTGTGTGAGCGTGTGTGACTGTGTGCCGTGTATGTACGTGTGTGTGCGTATGTGCGTACGTGTGGGCACGTGCGTCTATCTGTACATGTGTGTGCCTGTGTGTGCGTGTACCTGTGTGTGTGTGTGTGTGTGTGCCTGTGTGTGTGTGTGTGTGTGTGTGTGTGTGTGTGTGTGCCTGTGTGTGTTTGTATGTGTGCGTGTGTGCCTGTGTGTGTGTGTGTGTGTGTGTTCTCTCTCCCAGGGCTACTGTGGCTCCTGCTGGGCCTTCAGCACCACCGGGGCCATCGAAGCCCAGATGTTCAAGCACACGGGTCAGCTGGTGTCCCTGAGTGAGCAGAACCTGGTGGACTGCTCCCGGCCCTTCGGGACGTACGGCTGTGGAGGAGCGTGGATGGCCAACGCCTACGACTACGTGGTCAGCAATGGGCTGCAGGCGTCCGTCACGTACCCCTACACCTCGGTGGTAAGAGCCTCCGTCCGTCACATACCCCTACACCTCGGTGGTAAGAGCCTCCGCCCGTCACGTACCCCTACACCTCGGTGGTAAGAGCCTCCGTCCGTCACGTACCCCTACACCTCGGTGGTAAGAGCCTCCGCCCGTCACGTACCCCTACACCTCGGTGGTAAGAGCCTCCGCCCATCACGTACCCCTACACCTCGGTGGTAAGAGCCTCCGCCCATCACGTACCCCTACACCTCGGTGGTAAGAGCCTCCGTCCGTCACGTACCCCTACACCTCGGTGGTAAGAGCCTCCGCCCGTCACATACCCCTGCACCTCGGTGGTAAGAGCCTCCGTCCGTCACGTACCCCTACACCTCGGTGGTAAGAGCCTCCGTCCGCCACACCGCCCCCTGCTGTTCACTGAGAGGAGAGAGCTGTTCATTAGTTATTATTATTATTATTATTTTATTTTTTTGTCGATTCTTCATCTCCTTTTTTTTCCATTGCCAATATCTCAGCCTTTAACAGGTAAAAAAGGGTCTGTGACTTATATATTATATATATCTATTATATATTATAGATATATATTATATATTATATTATATTATATTTTTATCTCTCTGAAGAAGCTGTAGCTCTACAAATGTGAGGTACCACTTCGCCCATAGGGGGCGCTATAATTGGCGGTCAAAGTTAAACGCTCAGCCCCCCCCCCATGGACAAACATGTTTGAATCTTAGTATATGGGTTAGAGTTAGGGTTTAAAATGACGCTTTATGTTTTAAACTCTCTTCAACTTCATCAATTCAATTCAAACTTGTTGTTGCACTCATTTTAGTTCTGATCGGTTTCCCTTATGACGCATTTTGTGTCGGAGTATGAATCAAGTTTGTTTGATTGTTTGAATGATTATGAATTCACATCCTAGGACACCCAGCCCTGCTTCTACGAGAGCAGTCTGTCGGTGGCCCACGTCACAGACTACCACTTCATCCCCAAGGGGGACGAGCAGGCCCTGGCCGACGCCGTGGCGACCATCGGCCCGATCACGGTGGCCATAGACGCAGACCATTCGAGCTTCATGTTCTACAGCTCAGGTAGCTTCGCAAATGTGGCCTAAATAAACCCAGTGAAAATATAAATTTGAGTATAGGTTAGAAGAAAAAAAAAGCACTACTTTATTGCAGAAAGTCGATCATTTTTCATCGTTTTTGTGTAATTCATAATTCAGCCACGCTAAACACAGCATATTTTGACCCTTTTTTCAACATAAAAAAAATGATATATAATCCATCTTTAAAATGATATATAATCCATCTTTAAAATGATATATAATCCATCTTTAAAATGATATAGAATCCATCTTTAAAATGATATATAACCCATCTTTAAAATGATATAGAATCCATCTTTAAAATGATATAGAATCCATCTTTAAAATGATATATAATCCATCTTTAAAATGATATAGAATCCATCTTTAAAATGATATAGAATCCATCTTTAAAATGATATATAATCCATCTTTAAAATGATATATAATCCATCTTTAAAATGATATATAATCCATCTTTAAAATGGGACGTCAACAGGAATCTACGAGGAACCGGCTTGCAACCCCAACAGCCTGAGCCATGCCGTCCTGCTGGTGGGATACGGAACCGACGGGGGTCAGGACTACTGGATCATCAAGAACAGGTAGGAACCGGAACAGAACTTTAAGAACATGGAAAAACAGAACCACAACAGAACCAAGCCTTTAATAACGGGTAGGAAACAGAACCACAACAGAACCAAGCCTTTAAGAACAGCTAGGAACCGGAACAGAACCAAGCCTTTAAGAACAGCTAGGAACCGGAACAGAACCAAGCCTTTAAGAACAGCTAGGAACCGGAACAGAACCAAACCTTTAAGAACAGGTAGGAACTGTTACAGAACCCAGCCTTAAGGACAGGTAGGAACCATTTCAGAACCAAGCCTTTAAGAACAGGTAGAAACCGTAACAGATCCAAGCCTTTAAGGACAGGTAAGAACCATTACAGAACTTTAAGAACAGTTGGAACCATAACAGAACCAAGCATTTAAGAACAGGTAGGAAACAGAACCACAACAGAACCAAGCATTTAAGAACAGGTAGGAAACAGAACCATAACAGAACCAAGCATTTAAGAACAGGTAGGAAACAGAACCACAACAGAACCAAGCCTTTAAGAACAGGTAGGAAACAGAACCACAACAGAACCAAGCCTTTAAGAACAGCTAGGAACCGGAACAGAACCAAGCCTTTAAGAACAGGAAGGAACCACAGCAGAACCAAGCCTTTAAGAACAGGAAGGAACCACAACAGAACCAAGCCTTTAAGAACAGGAAGGAACCACAACAGAACCAAGCCTCTCTCTGTTTATGACGTACTACTTCAGATATGCATAGCATTAAAGGGCTTTTGTGTGAGAGGGCAATTAGCCGCTTCAAGCCGTTTCCAAATTGTGACGTGACTACCCCTCTAGTGACATCACAAGTGGGAGAGTCCACCCAGACCAGAGATAAGCTACCAAGTTGGTACGGTCCACCGGGCAGGCCGGTAGAGCGTTCTAGTGGTCTTACATCTGGGTGGACTCTCCCACTTGTGATGTCACCAGAGGTGAGTCACATGACAACGAGTGTTAAAGTAGGGGCCCTGCAGTATACAGTAGAGCTCTCATTGGATGGTTGTCATGTGACTGTTTGGTCTCAGCTGGGGGTCTGGCTGGGGCGAGGGAGGCTTCATGAGAATGATCCGGAACGGGAGCAACGCCTGTGGCATCGCCAGCTACGCCCTCTACCCCATACTATGAGTCCTCCAGGACCAAGGAGACCACAGGAAGGACATGTATTTATTTTTAATTCCAAGCTAATATATGCCAATCTACCTTATTTATCACAGTCTGTATTTTGACTTGTTTTTTGTTTGCAATGTATTTTTGTTTCGTTGTCTAAATTCTTGTTTTACCATTTAAGTATCCGATCAAAGACATCATTCTGACGGCCTCCTGTTCCCAGTGTCACTAGTTTGAACACACAAAGATCACAAAGATCAGACACTTAAACCAGATCAGAACCTAAAGGCCCCACACTACTTGGAATGGGACATACTTACTCCTTTGTTTTAACCTTTAGTTTTTTGTTCATGTATCCCCTTATTTTAATACTGTACACTAAGTGTCTTTGAGTTTCATGTAATGTGCTCTATAAAATAAATGTATTGTTTTTAGTATCATTATTATTAATAATTGAACAAGATACAATATTTTGGAATGCTTACTCCTCATTCCCTCCCGCAGTATGAATTTTCAAAAAAAATACTAAGAATACTTGACACAATAAAGTGACTGATGATATGTATGATGATATCACCTGGATTATTGTACTTCTACCTGAGCACTGCTTCAGTTATTGGAAACTTAATGCACTTTTGACTTCTGGTGATGAGTTCTCTTACCTTCCTTTGTTGAAACACACTATTGTAAGTCGCTTTGGATAAAAGGGTCTGTTAAATAACTAATGTAATGTAATGTACATGTTTTCAATTAGAAAAGTAGTGCAGCAGCATCATGAATACAGTGCAGTAACTGTGATGAGTCCAGAAAGTCCAGCAAAGTATGACAGTGTAATGTAATATGACAATGTTATGATAGTGTAATGTTAATGACAATGTTATGATAGTTTAATGATGTCATGATAGTGGCAGCACTCCTAGCAGTTCAGTAGGTCACTGCCTGTGGATAAGAACTATCCTTTAACCTGGTAGTCCTTGTATGGATGCGGTGTAATTGGCGACCAGAGGGTAGGTGGGAGAAGAGATGGAGCCCAGGGTGGTTGTGGTCCTTAGTGATGGAGATGGGGGAGAAGAGATGGTGCCCAGGGTGGTTGTGGTCCTTAGTGATGGAGATGGGGGAGAAGAGATGGAGCCCAGGGTGGTTGAGGTCCTTAGTGATGGAGATGGGGGAGAAGAGATGGAGCCCAGGGTGGTTGTGGTCCTTAGTGATGGAGATGGGGGAGAAGAGATGGAGCCCAGGGTGGTTGAGGTCCTTAGTGATGGAGATGGGGGAGAAGAGATGGAGCTCAGGGTGGTTGCAGTCCTTTATGATGGAGATGGCCTTCTTCCGACATCTGGTCCTAAAGATCTCCTCAATGCATGGAAGTGCACACCCGATGATCTTCTCTGCCGTCCTCACGACCCTCTGGATGGCTTTCTTGTCCTGTTCCGTGGCACTTGTCCTGTGCAAGCCTTGTGATCAAACAATAACAATAATAATAATAGTCATACTGATTAGGGCTGAACAAGTTAATTAAAGACCGATTCAAATCTAGATCTTGGGGAGGAGATTTCTGAGGAACTCAGAAGAAGCCCTTGCTAAAGTAGATCAATCGTCTATTTGTGCGAGACATGGACTGATTCAGTCCAAAGTTGTGCATCGCACACACTTCACTAAGATCAGGCTCTCTAAAATATATAAAGAGGTGGACCCAACTTGTGACAGGTGTCGCCAAGCACCGGCGAGTCATGCACACATGTTCTGGTCTTGTCCGGTCTTACACTCTTATTGGACCGAACTCTTTAGATCACTGTCAGAAATCATTGGAAAACCGATTGCTCCTGATGCTATGACTGCACAGTTTGGTGTAAGTCCACCCTCAGTGCCCTCTCTTCTCTGGAGACCACCTACAAACAACAACAAATCGTGAGGATTGAATCCTCTTTATTGGTCACATACATGAAGACATACAGTGAAACGTGTTCTCTGCATTTAACCCATCCTAGTATTAGGAGCAGTGGGCAGCTATTTCTACAGCGCCCGGGGAGCAGTTAGGGTTAGGGTCTTCCTCAAGGACACCTCGACAGTTTTTGCTAGGAGGAGCCGGGGATCGAACCAGCAACCTTCCGGTTGTGAGGCGACCGCTCTACCTCCTGAGCTAGACCTACATAGCCTTCCTTACTTTACCAGCCAGACGCTTGATATTGCTCATGTGGAAGTCTCCAATATCCCCTTCACATACCTTAAAAGAAATCCTAAATTCAGCCAAACTTGATAAAACCAGGTGCATAGTGAGGGGCTCCCTGGGGGGTTCCCAGGATGTGGGACCCCTCCTACAGGTCTGTACGGGAGATGGACATGCCCCATATCTCTGTACTGTAGTGGATTGGACCTGCGCTGTTGAATTGTGATTATTGGGCGGCTGACTGACTAACAATTGCTAAGTTTTATTTGATGTGTTGGTGTTTTTGTTCACATTATACACATTGTTTGACTTTTACTTTTTCATTTTGTTATTAATAATGGATTTAGATTTAGAGTGCCTTTAGTTTTCGATTTTGTCTTTGTTTTTGTCCTGTCTTAGTCCTGTCCCCTTTCTTGGTTTGTTTGACTCAAATTGCAGAATTGTTGTTATGCCACTTGTTTACTGACTGTTATTGTGCTGTCTGTTTGGTTGTTTGTTTATGTCAGACAGATTCAAATCAAAGCTGCTTCTTTGTCTCTGTCTTCTGACCATGGAATGACTAATGATTAAATACAACATGTAGAGTGTGATTGTTGGGATTCATTTCATCCTGCTATAAATAGTTATCAATAAAATAAAATAGAACATAAAAATGTAATTTAATTTAATCAAGTTGGTGTAAAGCGTGTGTTATATCTGTGATTTCTACTGTACACAACCTCTGCAATGTGCAAAATACATTTCTCTTCTTCTACTTCTCTTGTATATATGTCTAGTATCGCTCAAAGTCGACATTGGTGTCACAATATTATTTTTGCTTATTGCAAAAGTCCTAGGTGTGTGTGTGTGTCCACACCTTGTTGACCTGTTAACCCATAGCTAACCACCTGTTAACCCATAGCTAACCACCTGTTAACCCATAGCTAACCACCTGTTAACCCATAGCTAACCTAACACTGGTGCTTTCTACTGCTGCTCCTGGGCCGATGTGGTGGGTGACCACACACACACACACACACACACACACACACACACACACACACACACACACACACACACACACACACACACGCTTCTTTTACTAGCAAAAGGTCAGGGTCCTCTTGGCCGGGGAGAAGGCCCTGGAGGGGAGGGTCAAGGCTGTGTTGTTTGTGATGCAGAGGAACCGTTGGGTGGTGTGGTGGTGGTTCTCCGTTGGGTGGTGTGGTGGTGGTGCTCCGGGCCCCTACAGGCAGAGGACCTCAGGCCACTGTTTACCTTATGACTGCAGCCACTTGTCTACCGAATGTGAGACAACCAACCGTGAGTTTTTTTCTTTCCCCTGAACTGATACTGATCTCTCTCTCTCTCTCTCTCTCTCTCTCTCTCTCTCTCTCTCTCTCTCTCTCTCTCTCTCTCTCTCTCTCTCTCTCTCTCTCTCTCTCTCTCTCTCTCTCTCTCTCTCTCTCTCTCTCTCTCTCTCTCTCTCTCTCTCTCTCTCTCTCTCTCTCTCTCTCTCTCTCTCTCTCTCTTCCTCTTTTAACAAACACACACACATCATATACTGTAGTGCAAGTGGACAGAGAGGTAGCATGCATCGGTCACCTGTATCAGTAGGTATATGTATGAGTTATATGTATGAGTAGACAAAAAAACAGATTGGACAGTAAAGTGGTGGTGAGTTGAAGGGCGTGTTAAATGATTGGCTTGCAGAACTGTCAGTTAAACGCTGATGGGAATGGATCTTAGAGAATGGTTCTTGAATGGGCCCGCCCATGTCCCTGTACTTGGAACAAGTCTGTTCAGTTTGGCGTCAGCATCTCTGGACATCGGCTCAGGAACGGGAACGCCTGTGGAAGCTGGTTGGAGCATGGCTGACATCACTCATTGATTGAGTGATTGACAGATTGAGGACCTCGTCTCAGTCTCCAAGCCAAAAGGAAGGCCGGCTGAAGAGAGAGATGCTAACTCATACACTGTCCTGGACGCAAGAACGTTGGAGGAGGAGGATCTAAATGAGGAGGAAGAGGAAGTGCTAGAGCGCTGCCAAAGAGCAGAGAGAAAGCACTTAAGAGATGGACGGCTTTATCAACTCACTCATTCTGTAGTATCAAGTATTGAACCTTGTCAGGAACCGCATAATGTTTCCTTTAGAAACACTTCAAGTTTCATCCAATCAAACAGCCTTTTGGTGACTCTGAGCTCCTTCACTAGAGGATCCAGCAGAAATGTCGGCAAGCATGGAAGATTCAGTCAACAAGGTCAGCTTAACTTGAACTGAGATACGACCCTGAGACACTTGAAAATGAAAATGACCAAGCTCCGAAAGATCAAGTAGAACCTCAGGGTGGTGCTCACAATCTCACACGCTTACGTTTTCCTGCATTCAATTGTTATGTTTCTTGGAGGTCAGAAATCAGGGTTCAAGATTGTGAGGTGAGGTGGTGCTTTGATTCAGATCCCCTTTCCTGGAGGAGTGTGGAGAGAACTGGGCAGTGGCTGTACTCCAGGACATAGCCAGCCCCCCTCCACCAGCCACTGCAGCAGGGCACAGAGCGGGGAGCTGGTTCTGAGCCAGCCGGGGACCAGCCCCAGAGAGATGGGCTGGTGGAGCACTTTCAACCTCTATTCTCTTTATTATCTTAACACTATGTGGTATTACTTTATTTGTTTATTTATATTATATTGTTATGGCTTGTTAGGTAGGAAAAGTAATGTATTATATATTATGTTTTTGTATTTGTGTATATACTATATTATAATGGCTTGTTAGGAAGAAAATGTAATGTATTATATATTGTTAATATATTTGTGTATATATTGTATTATTCATTTATTATGGCTGTCTTCTGGTGACTAGTAGTTCTCTTGCCTACCTGTTGAATGACCTTATTGTAATGTAATGTATTATATGTTATGTTAATATATACTGTATGTATGTATATATTCTATTATTATGGCTTGTGAGGAAGGAAATGCATGACTCATGACTTCTGGTGACTAGTAGTTCTCTTGCCTACCTGTTGAATGAATGTATGCGGTCCTGTAATGCTGTCCTGTTGAAGGACATTAAGTCAGCTTCCATAACTACAGTTGGAAGACCCACAGATCCACAGACCAGGTCCATGGATAAAGACCAGGTCCATAGATAAAGACCAGGTCCATGGATAAAGACCAGATCCACGGATAAAGACCAGGTCCACGGATAAAGACCAGGTCCATGGATAAAGACCAGGTCCATGGATAAAGACCAGGTCTATGGATAAAGACCAGGTCCATAGATAAAGACCAGGTCCATGGATAAAGACCAGGTCCATAGATAAAGACCAGGTCTATGGATAAAGACCAGGTCTATGGATAAAGACCAGGTCTATGGATAAAGACCAGGTCCATAGATAAAGACCAGGTCTATGGATAAAGACCAGGTCTATGGATAAAGACCAGGTCCATGGATAAAGACCAGGTCTATGGATAAAGACCAGGTCCATGGATAAAGACCAGGTCTATGGATAAAGACCAGGTCTATGGATAAAGACCAGGTCCATGGATAAAGACCAGATCCACGGATAAAGACCAGGTCCATGGATAAAGACCAGGTCCATAGATAAAGACCAGGTCCATGGATAAAGACCAGATCCACGGATAAAGACCAGGTCCATGGATAAAGACCAGGTCCATAGATAAAGACCAGGTCCATGGATAAAGACCAGGTCTATGGATAAAGACCAGATCCATAGATAAAGACCAGATCCACGGATAAAGACCAGGTCCATAGATAAAGACCAGGTCCATAGATAAAGACCAGGTCCATGGATAAAGACCAGGTCCATGGATAAAGACCAGGTCTATGGATAAAGACCAGGTCCATAGATAAAGACCAGGTCCATAGATAAAGACCAGGTCCATGGATAAAGACCAGGTCCATGGATAAAGACCAGGTCCATAGATAAAGACCAGGTCCATGGATAAAGACCAGGTCCATAGATAAAGACCAGGTCCATGGATAAAGACCAGGTCTATGGATAAAGACCAGGTCCATGGATAAAGACCAGGTCCATGGATAAAGACCAGGTCTATGGATAAAGACCAGGTCCATGGATAAAGACCAGGTCCATAGATAAAGACCAGGTCCATGGATAAAGTGCTTCGTACCAAGAGACTCAAGCAAGAGACTCAAGACCCACCTGTTCAGAGTCCACCTGGACTCTCCATGAACCCTCCTTCTCCTTTGTGAACCCCTAACTTGCTTAAGTCCTGACATTAATGTTGTATATTCTAATAATAATAATAATAATATATCAGACTTATATAGCGCTTTTCCAGGTGCTCAAAGACGCTTTACAGGAAATAGAAAACATAAAGACTAATTCAAAACACAACAAACACAACAAAACAAAACAGGAAACAAAACAAAGCAGAGAACAAATTATGGGTTGAAAGCAAGAGTGAAGAGGTGGGTTTTGAGGGCTGTTTTAAAGGACGGAAGGGTGTTGGCATTGCGGATGTGGATGGGGAGGGCGTTCCAGAGATTCTAGCAAGTGTATATCCTTAATGTTGATAACATGCTCTTATCAAAGCTACTTAAGCAGGTGACCTGGCAGTACCAAATTGTGTTATTAATCTTGTTAATATGAATGCTTGTGAACTGCTCTATTTTGATGTTTGCGTACCTCAGTGTTATGCTATTGTCTGCTTCAACTAATGTTCTCCTTGTAAGTCGCTTTGGATAAAAGCGTCTGCCAAATGCCCTAAATGTAAATTCCTTACGATCCAACGGATTTATCCGTCATTGAAGATGGGCCGGAGGTTATGTTTTCACCCATTTGTCTGATTATCTGTCTGTCTGTTAGCAAGATTATTCAAAATGTTATGTATGGCATTGGAGGTTAGATGACCAACCCCTCCCCCTCTCCCCCACAGACGTGCATACGGCACTGAGCAGAACAAATGCGCATAAGGCATCTGGTCCTGATGGCATCCCCGGTGGCGTGCTCAGGAACTGCACTGAGCAGCTGACCGAGGTCCTTACTGACATTTTCAATGTCACTAGCTCAGGCAGTTGTCCCAGCGTGCATTAAAACCTCTTCCATTTTGCAGTGCCAAAACACTCTTCTGCAGTGAGCCTCAACGACTTCCGCCCTGTTGCCCTCACCCCCATCATCATCAAGTGCTTCGAGAGGCTGGTCCTGGCTCTCCTCAAATCTGGCCTGTCACCTCACTGGATAAACACCAATTTGCCTACCGTGAGAACAGGAGCACGGAGGACGCCATCTCCTCAGCCCTTTACTCCGCTCTCTCCCACCTGGATGAGAGCAACACCCACGTGAGAATGCTGTTCATAGACTTCAGCTCAGCATTTAACACCATCATCCCCTCATCTATATATCAAACCTTGACATTAACCCCTCAGTTTGTAACTGGTTACTAGACTTCCTAACCAACAGACCCCAGTCAGTCAGGTTAGACCATCTCACCTCCTCCACCCTCACCCTGAACAACGGCGTTCCCCAAGGCTGTGTGCTGAGCCCTCTCCTCTACTCCCTCTTCACCCATGACTGCACTCCTGTACATGGTACAAACACCTTCAAGTTTGCCGACGACACAACGGTGGTGGGCCTCATCAAAAACAACGATGAGGCAGCCTACAGGGAGGAGGTCCAGCACCTGGTGGCGTGGTGCGCTGACAACCTGGCCCTCAACACAAAGAAGACCAAGGAGCTCATCGTCAACTTCAGGAAGTCCAGAGCTGGCGCACACGCCCCCATCCTCATCAACGGAGCGGAGGTCGAGCGTGTCTCCAGCTTCAAATTCCTGGGGGTCCACATCTCCGAGGACCTCTCCTGGTCCCTCAACACGGCCTCACTGGTAAAGAAGGCTCACCAGCGTCTCTTCTTCCTGAGGAGACTGAGGAAAGCCCACCTGTCACCTCAGATTCTGGTGAACTTTTACCGGTGTGCTATTGAAAGCATCCTCACCAACTGCATCTCAGTGTGGTACGGCAACTGCACTGTTTCAGACCGGAAAGCGCTGCAGAGGGTGGTGAAAACCGCCCAACGCATCGTTGGACTACCCCTCCCTGCAATAAACACTACCCACCACAAGCGTTGTCTGAGGAAGGCACAACAAATAGTGGATGACCCCTCTCACCCCAACCATGGACTGTTAGCCCTCCTCCCCTCCGGGAGGCGCTACAGGAACCTTTGTTCCAAGTCAAGCAGCTTAGGAACAGCTCCTTCCCCTCACACACACACACATCTATATATATCTATCTATCTCTAGATAGATATATATATCTAGATATATCTATATAGATATCTAGATATTTATTTATTTATTATTATGCTCATATCCCACACATACTCACATACTATGTTTGTATACCTAGTAGACTGTCTTTTAGCAACTGTTAACTGTAAATGATATATCACCATGCACTTTACTGCAACATGTTCACTCTGGTTAGATGCTAAATTATTTTCACTGTACTGTACGCTGTACTGTGCTGTACAACGACAATACATTTGAATCTAATTACTTATGGGCCAAGGACCAAGGAACAGTTTATTTTGGTGCAGATCCAGATCTGGATCCAGAGGTCTTTGTGTGGTGGAGGTATGCACTCTACTGATTTCACTACTTGATTACCTCCACCATCGAAGATGGGAGGAGGTAATGTTTTTGCCTCAGTTTGTTTATCGGTTTACTCCATACGTAACTCTAAAAGTTATGTATGGAATTTGACCAAACTTGGTGGTTAGATTACTTATGAGCCAAGGAACATTGATTATTGAAAGAACATTGATTCGATTTTGCCACAAATCAAGATCTGAATTTGGATTCAGGAAACCTTTTGGTGTGGCGGAGGTATGCTCTCTACTGAGGGCCCTCTGGTTGACTTTAAGGATTGAAGAGGTCAGCTCCTGATTACCAGCGGGGCTGAGAAGGAGTAGAAGGAATACTATAGTCTTCCAGGCACTGCTGTGTGTATGAGTATATTAAAGTGCTCTATTAGAGCACTTTAACATAGTGCTCTATTACAGCACTATAACAGTGTGTATTATTGATGACAAAGTGATACTTCAACAAAATGGTGTGGAATCACTTTTTCTAACCTCATCATAGCCAAGCTGATAATACGTCTTGCTCACAACACATCACAGGACACATAAGTTATTAAACAATCAACAAATGTATTCCTCAATCGTCGTTATAACATCTGAAACACAAAAATCCTATAATACAGATCTTAATCTTAATCAGCAAACAAATCCAAAACAACAACAAAGGAATGTGAGTGGAGCTGTGGACAGCAGGCCCCTCAGCTGGAACCCTTTTAACACGCTATGTTGTACGTAACAGTGACCCAATGTCTTCTACATAAACCACACTCTAAAATGACAAAACAACCTCATCTGTCAAAACAAAAGATAAGCAAAACCGGTTTTAATAACGAAACGTGTCAAAGTGTGGTCCCGTGGACTGTGTTTCAACCCAGAGGTCCGTTAACCTCCAGCAGCACTAGGGGGATACGGGGTCCCAGCCTCCAGGGGGCAGACTCACACACTGAGGACCAGACAATCAGTGCAGCCGTGAAAAAAAAGTTTAGTCTCGACTTTCTGTACAAACTAGGACTTGTAGCACAGATTCTCTAAAAGTTCTAAAAGTCAGCATATTTACATGTCTGGTCAGAAAACTTCTCATTCATTTCCTCCTCCTCCTCCCGTTAGCTGTGGCTTAACGCGGCGCCACCGGCGGGCCGGGGAGGGAACCTCAGACGTAGAAAAGCCGTACCCTGGACGTGCTGACGTGGAGCTCTTCGTCAAAGAATTTGGTCTCAATGATCACGTTCCCACTGCAACACACACACACACACACACACAGTCAGAATAACATGGAGGACCGGTAGGTACACCGTCAGAATAACATGGAGGACCGGTAGGTACACAGTCAGAATAACATGGAGGACCGGTAGGTATACAGTCAGAATAACATGGAGGACCGGTAGGTACACAGTCAGAATAACATGGAGGACCGGTAGGTACACAGTCAGAATAACATGGAGGACCGGTAGGTATACAGTCAGAATAATAATAATAATAACAGATTAAAAAAAGAACAAAGGCATGATATTGATCAACCCAAAAGATGCATGAAAACATCTACAACTTTAAAGTAATTAATAGGAATAATTATTAAACTTTAAATGCTTTGACAATTTTGCCAATATTGGAATTCAGCCAATATCATTGGCAGCTTCAACGTATTCATTTGAAATAAGGTATATACTAATGTTAATATTAAAGACCACTCACGTCAGTACGTGTGCCGGCATCATCTGAGACTCGGGAGCAGCTTCGATCAGAGACTGCCACGTGTTGGTCGAGTTAGGAATGACGAAGCCAAACTCAAAGAACCATTCTGATGGACAAAGGAAACCAATCAAACATCAGGGACGCTAAAGGGAACCAATCAAACATCAGGGACGCTAAAGGGAACCAATCAAACATCAGGGACGCTAAAGGGAACCAATCAAACATCAGGGACGCTAAAGGGAACCAATCAAACATCAGGGACGCTAAAGGGAACCAATCAAACATCAGGGACGCTAAAGGGAACCAATCAAACATCAGGGACGCTAAAGGGAACCAAAGATGCTGAAAATTATAACGGCAAACCTGGACTTTGAATTCATGAAATCCATTCATGAATTTACATGAATGGTTGAAAGACTACATATATTTATACAAAAAGCTGATATCGAAAAATAACAACGAAAAACCTTTTGAAGCATGCTTATGCATCCGTATTGGAAGAAAACTCTAAAATAGTCCAAATTATGGAATACATTTGAGTTAACATCTGTCCCCGTTTGAATATAAAACGATCTACAAGAGGACTTTCTCTAGAGGGACTAGAGAAAGTCCTCTCTAGAAGAGAGAGAGAGTCCTGTGGAGGTTTACCTTCTAGACACTGTCCTTTAAAAAAGACCTTTTGCTCCAACCTAAACTTCTCCAGTTTCTCTGAGGAGGAGAAGTTTAGTTCCCTGGACACCGCTTTACACTTGAGAATCTTCTTGGGAACTCGCGCTGCAGGAACAGAAAACAGAAATATGGTTTGAGACAGATCAGTGCATCGAGGTGTCCAACCGGTGGGCCGACCAGACCCTGGGGCCCATATGATCCAATATGAAGACACCTCAGTACATTCCAGTGCAAAAAGCTAAACATTGTTTTAAACAAGCATACACAACATCATCAAAGTAAGCCTAAAACGGAAAAGAAAAACAGGTTTATCAAATTGATCAAATGTTTGTTAACGTTAACTTGCAAGACATCCTGTCAAAGAGAGGAGACACGTCAACCCAACACATAACTGTCAAAGAGAGGAGACACGTCAACCCAACACATAACTGTCAAAGAGAGGAGACACGTCAACCCAACACATCCCTGTCAAAGAGAGGAGACACGTCAACCCAACACATAACTGTCAAAGAGAGGAGACACGTCAACCCACAACACATAACTGTCAAAGAGAGGAGACACGTCAACCCAACACATAACTGTCAAAGAGAGGAGACACGTCAACCCAACACATCCCTGTCAAAGAGAGGAGACACGTCAACCCAACACATAACTGTCAAAGAGAGGAGACACGTCAACCCAACACACAACTGTCAAAGAGAGGAGACACGTCAACCCAACACATAACTGTCAAAGAGAGGAGACACGTCAACCCAACACATAACTGTCAAAGAGAGGAGACACGTCAACCCAACACATAACTGTCAAAGAGAGGAGACACGTCAACCCAACACATAACTGAAGCCCGATAACATTCATCACGCCACCCACAGGGAAAGTTAGGACCAACACATTTTTCAACTTTGTGAAGAATTGCATTAATTAATTCAAAAGTGTTGTCCCAGTTATTAGACGTGATTGTGATATAAGAACAATGAAATATACTAAATGTAATGTACCCTTGTAAGAACTGATAATGAAACGATGTACAACGTAATAAAAACACATATTACGTTACACTTATATTACGTTTACATTATCAATAAAGTTTTTATGATTTTTACATTTTGTGTAATAATTGTAATACATTATAACGAGTAAATAAAAAAGTAATCAATAGTTTCAAAGTAGAGCAGAATAACTCACCCAGAACACCCATTATTATTATTAATAATGCTATCATTTTGACATGTTGACATTACATTAAGAATGGGATTACGTTAGAGTCCTGGCACCACCCCCTGGGCAGAGGGGATGAATGGTGGAAGGGGCATGAATGGCATTTCTATATATGTATATATAGGGGGTACATTAAAGTGTTAATTAAAGCAAGTTAAACATTACTAGACCCGGAGGTCACGGGTTCTGTTCCAAACGATGGACTCCCGGGAGGGATGTTCATTCTGGAGGTCGCTAAGGAGCCGTGTGCAAAAGCCACCAATGGTCAGGGGAGTCGGTTCCTGTTCATGTCAACAGCAATTAGTGGAGAGAGAGAGGAGACGTGGGGGACCCTGGATCCACTGGCCAACAACACACATCTGATCAAACCGTTCACAAACACATCAAATGAAGGGGTCCGGACAGCCCACTCCCGGCTCACAGGGAGCGAGTGGTTCCTCGTGTTCTGCTGAATGGGCGTACCTTCATGTTCTACTCCGGGGAGAGAAAGGTCGTCTGTTCCCTGCCACAGCACCTTGCCCGTCTCCGCGTCCCGGAGGTTCATCCAGTTACTGACGGACCGTTAAAGGACTCAACGGGAAACGTACACCAGGAAGAAGAGAACAGGGACACAGCCGCAAACTGGGAATATGCAGTTTACTGAAATATAACACTTTAAAACTCAAATACAGGACATCCCTCCTCCCCACCAAGGCAGATCCAGACCAGTGTTGGACTGTGGCGGCTAACCCCAGCTGAGCACAGCCTAACATCCAGAGAGCCCAACAAGTGCTCATGTAAAAGTACAATAAGTCGGCCCGCTAGCTTTGACACATAAGTACATCAAACAGGTCAATGAGAAGTGGTGATGATTGATTGAAGTTTGCATTTAGTCCCTATTCAATGTCTTTCATTGTTTAATGTGTTTTCCATTGTGAGAGTGATTTCCATTCTTAGAACACATGCTGTACATGACAGCAACTCAATCTGGTTTTCAGAAGACACACGTGACTCAGGTCTGTGGTTACTGTTGCTAACTCAGACAAACAAACAGACAAACAAACCCACCAGAGCAACGGAAACCAAGCTGTAAAAGATCATCCACAAGAGAGACTTCATTCGTTCAAGAACCCACCACTAAAGGCCTACATTATACCATAGAGGAATATGTACAACATGTAAAAAGGGCAATTCAAAATTGAATAAGAATTTAATTTAAGAACAAAAATGTAACAATAATCAATGACATTGTATTATACCTAGCTGGGTAGAAGACAAACATGGTTTCAAAATCTGTATAAAAGTTATAAAAATACTGGCAGATACCTGTACTGTCTAACTGACAGTTAGACAGACTGACTTTTATACCCCTGACCCAATCTCAAACACGGAGGAGAACCAGCCACACATCCAGAAGGCCTGGGACCCCCTAGCACCAAAGAGCCTCTTATTGCTCATCCCATTGAGAGACGTTAGCATGTTGCGTCATCAGGGAGGAATGGGAGTTCCATCAATGCCAAATGTACATTTCTAATGATTAAAGTGGGATGCAAGCAATAACTTTCTGACACACATTTGGTTTAGTGTTTTTAATCTATGAACCTTTATATATATTTTCTTACATAAACCAAAATAAGACAAAACAATAAAAGAGAGCCATACTAACGAGGGGGTGGTACCCAATTGCAAATGAAAGTATGCACTCATCATATATTTTTAATAAACTCCAGAAACATAATGAAGCAATAATAAATGTTATGGATTGTATCTCGGAGCTAACACTCGGATGGCACTCTAACCCATTTATCCCAGACATAGCATTAATATCTCCACCTGAGGGAGCGGTGCAGACGCCGCTCCCAGGGCGGAGCTCCCAGGGAGCGGGTGGAACACCCAGTGCATCCAGCCAGAGGAGATGTGCTGTTGTTGTTGTTTGTTCCTTGGTTCAAATATATATGTTGATGTTCAACTACCTGAACGACTACTGAATCTATCGCCAGCTACTTGGGTCAAATCTAGGAAGCACTGGTTCAGCGAGGCTTGTTAGGAAGGAAATGTAATGTATTATATATGATGTTATTAGATATGTGTATATGTATATATATATTATATTATTATGGCTTGTTAGGAAGGAAATGTAACTTATTATATATGATGTTATTAGATATATATGTATGTATATATTATATTATTATGGCTTGTTAGGAAGGTAATGTAACTTATTATATATGATGTTACTAGATATATGTGCATATGTATATATTATACTATTATGGCTTATTAGGAAGTAAATGCACTTCTGGAGACTAGTAGTTGTCTTGCCTCCCTGTTGAATGACTTATTGTAAGTCGCTTTGGACAAAAGCATCTTATTTAAAGTAATGTAATGTAGTTACCCCCCCCCCCCCCCCCTTAAATCTAGGCCGGCATTATTACACATTCCCACTTATCAGAGTGTTTTGTAGGCTTGTGTTTTATTCTAAATTTGACTGAGGGGCCACAAGCTCCTGAGAAACCAAGCAGTTGGTGAGGAACCTGATTGTGCTCCCAAACAAACCAGAATAGTCGACAAATCTGTGCCAAAAATATCCCAACTATTACAAGACCGACAATCACAAACCATGTGTGAAACGTCCGTTAGCATAAGGCGGGAGGCTGTTGTGTATTCTGGGAACCAGGCCCCCTGTCACACTCAGACACCCCTTGATGTCACAAACACAACTTCTCTCCACTTCTCTCCTCTCCAGACCACCTGGGAGCCCTTATAGGAAACCCACCTCACCAGTAAGGTCTTATCTACCGGCCTGACAACCACAACCAGGAGTTGAAGCATAACACCTGGACAATGGGTTTACGTTCAATCTCCAACTTCTAACTTTAACTTTCAATCAACAGCTCTTGACTTATTCTATTTAGTTGTGTTGATGTGCGTCCTTCTGTTACGTCCAATACATTGCATTCAACACAAGACTGTGTAGTTGTTCTGTATATAAACATGAATGTTGTATAACATGAAATATGTCTCCTCGTAAAGCATTAACTCTCTTTGATGATATATACTGTATATATATAATGGTTTCCTGAGACTCCAATGGTTTTAGTGTAGCCCTATATATTGATCATACACACTGCATGTTATCAATATTAGATACATGCAACGTTTTAATTAAGTTTCGATACGTTGTTGACTGGGTTGCATTTACTGGCCATACTACTGAAATCAACAACCATGAAATGTGAGCAAATCATATGTCAACTCAGACATGGGTGGCAGTAGCTCAGTCTGTTGGGACTTCACCAGACCCCTACCCTGCTCCCTGGGCGCTGGACATCCAATAGCTGCCCACTGCTCCTCATACTAGGATGTTAAATGCAGAGAAACTCATTCCACTGTGTGTGTACATGTGACCAATAAAGAAGAGTCAATCCTCCAGATTAAGAATTACATTTAGACATTGGAGATCAATCTCAGCACCTTTCCCCACCATCCCACCATCAACAGGGAATCTAAATCAAAGCTGCCTTCAGCATTGAATATACACAAGGAATATAGTGTACCTGCAGAGAGAGAAGGTGTGTTAATGTTCCTCTCACCCAGAGGACACCCACACTTACGGGAGGTTCTCTCCTAGAGCAGGGGCATTGTTTAAGAACACACTTCTGATACTAATCACTATCCTCTCTTCTGTTTTTGAGTTAAAGTGAGTGATACAATCAGATAATAACATCATTGCATCGCAATGTATAAAACGGTGAAAAGTTCATATGGGAATTCAGAAAGGAATATTAGTAACAATAAACACCAACACCTGTAACTAAGTACAGCTAATAGTTGAGCTGCTTCCCCAACGTCCATCATCAACACTGAGACAAAGGTCATCATGAGCATGGTGCTAATCATACGCCAAACGGTTACCACACAGCAATTAGACAAAGCCTTAGAAACCTAACTAAGTGAACCAATACAGAACACAACACCTGACAAAGAGCCGTGGTTTGAGGACGCCACTCGAACAGAACAGCCAGAGCGAACAGAGCCGTCAAGGACAGAACTCACATTCACCTTCTGGTGACACAAGGCTCTGTTGTCGGCCATCAATACCGGGAACTCATCCTAGCTGTGTCTCATTCTGTACCGGTTTGAGGTCACTCCAAGGCGGCTCACTGAGCATTAGTTCAACATGGTTGAATCACTAATAGTTGGGCATATCAAAATTAGAATATATGTCACTTTTTGTCTTATTGTCCCTGCATATAGAAAAAGTCAAAAGACCCCAAACAAATCAAACAAGAGATAACTGCTCAGCTATTGTAGTTGGCTACCTTGGCCTGTGTCTCACTTAACAGTGTCTCACTCAACACAGTGTCTCACTCAACACAGTGTCTCACTCAACACAGTGTCTCACTTAACAGTGTCTCACTCAACACAGTGTCTCACTCAACACAGTGTCTCACTCAACACAGTGTCTCACTCAACACAGTGTCTCACTCAACACAGTGTCTCACTCAACACAGTGTCTCACTTAACACAGTGTCTCACTTAACACAGTGTCTCACTCAACACAGTGTCAATGCCCACCAGCCACAAACTGTATTCACTTTTACCGTCAGCCAGGCGATACCGCAGTATCAAGTGCCGTACAAATAGGCTTAGAGATAGCTTCCACAGTCAGGCCATCAGGCTGCTGAACAAGGGCGTATAGCATATAACAATGTAATACATATTGCTCTTTTTCGGTGCCGATATATTGCATTTTATAAATTGCATTTTTATTTTTATTTTTTAACTTTATTCTATTTTTATCTTATTTTTATAACTGCTGTCTGTCGTCGGGTTTTGCACATAAGATTTTCACACCACTGCTTTATACTTGTGTAAACTGTGAAGTGACAATAAACTTGACTTGACTTGTCTCACTAAACAGTGTCTCACTAAACAGTGTCTCACTAAACAGTGTCTCACTAAACAGTGTCTCACTCAACACAGTGTCTCACTAAACAGTGTCTCACTAAACAGTGTCTCACTCAACACAGTGTCTCACTAAACACAGTGTCTCACTAAACAGTGTCTCACTCAACAGTGTCTCACTAAACAGTGTCTCACTCAACACAGTGTCTCACTCAACACAGTGTCTCACTAAACACAGTGTCTCACTCAACACAGTGTCTCACTCAACACAGTGTCTCACTAAACACAGTGTCTCACTAAACACAGTGTCTCACTAAACACAGTGTCTCACTCAACACAGTGTCTCACTAAACAGTGTCTCACTCAACAGTGTCTCACTCAACACAGTGTCTCACTAAACACAGTGTCTCACTCAACACAGTGTCTCACTCAACACAGTGTCTCACTAAACACAGTGTCTCACTCAACACAGTGTCTCACTCAACACAGTGTCTCACTAAGCAGTGTTTTACTTAACAGCACGTGCCTCCCCAGACGTGACTTTGATTCCTAATCCCAATCCTCTTTTCAAAAATCCATTGACTAGTAAAAGTAGTATGGTAGTAATTTATACAGCAATTTGATGTAATAAACTGATATAAGTGAAGTGGTAATATATACAAAAACACATAAAACCCAATAATGACAACCCAGTGCATAGCTGTTGTCATGTCTACTTCCTACCTATTCAAACCAGGACCAGAGACACTTCCAAGTAAGCCTAAAGTGGACGATGATGATGTGTCCTAATCAACCCCCACGATGACCTGTGCACCAGGGGAGGGCTGCTCTTAGTTGTCCCATATCAAAATCAGCATTAACAATTCACCAGAAGACAACATATCCATATAGAGAACCATCTAGGAGAGACATGCAAAGATGTAGGCCTACCGTGTTGACCTGTGATGCATGTGGGTGTATATGAACCAAGGCACATGGGAGGATTTGGCATTGATGAACACATTGGCAAAAGGCTTGAGCAACACACACACTGACCCATCTGCTTCACTCACTTCCACTGTGGATCATAATATCATCCGGAAATGAAATGGATGATGATGTGACCGTAGGACCATCCACAGCTATGGGTTGGCACATGGCCACACACACAAGTCCCACCTGGGAGTCATAGTCAACACCGGGATGGATGATGAAGGAGCTGAGCCTGAGATTTAGGATGAGGCTGATCATCAGGTGATGATGAAGTCATGAGGTGATGGTTGGGTGAGGGCGTTAAACTACAGGACACACACCCACCAACAACGTCAGCGTGTTGCCAAACAACCAATGAGCAATCCTCCAAGTCTATAAACAGGCCACTATGAATACACACATATAATACGATGCAATACACATGTCCTCACTATTATCACCATTATGACATTATAGAATGTTGCAGGCTGGTCAGCAGCACGATAACATTACGTCATGATATCAGGGAAAGCGTAAACAACCCCTTTATATATAATTAATACACAGACAGACACACAGGTGAAGGATACAGTTTGAAGCCCTTCAAGATCTCCTTGGCCCTGTCTTCGTCCGAAGACATGTTTAGTTCTTCCTTCTCCTCCGTCTTGTCCAGCACAGCGGGTCAATAATAAGTCGTCGCTCTCGAGGTTTTATTGTCTGACTTTAACGGCGACCGCAAATTGTTTTTGTACCGCCTGTCGTACACAATAATAACGATATCTCGGTCAACTTCAGCGAATCTTAATCGTAATCTGTGTGTGCTGCTCTGAATTGAGCCGATAATACCGAAGACATTTATTGGCAGATGCCCTAACCAATAGTAAACGGTCCGTGGGGACGGACAGCCAACCGTGAGACAGGTAGGTGGGACTTAACAGCCAACCAGGAGGGAGGTGGGCAAGGCTTAACAGCCAGCCAGAAGGTAGGTAGGCGGGACTTAGAGGCGAAGCAGGAGGGAGGTGGGCGGGACTTTCCAACCAGGATGAAGGGAGGCGGGAGTTAACATCCATCCAGAGGGAGGTGGGCGAGACTTACCAGCCAACCGGAGGGAGGTAGGCGTGAAAGTTGGGCGGGGCTTAATAGGATAGAGGCGTGTCACATTAGCGACGATTAGTCAACGTTGTAGGAGTTTGAGGGCTTTGGCTATGTGCACACGCACATGCGCATTGGAAAGCACAGAACACAATATTCTGCTAAACTTTCATGTATGTACATCAACAACTTTTGTGTGTTTTTTAACCTGATATTTTACATTTTTACTTACATTTGAATTAGAATAACTGTTTATTTGTCTTAGCATCAAATACATGACCACACCGATCAGGCCTTTTAACAACAATGATAACTATATTATATATACTATATAATATATATATATATATATTATATATATATATATATATATATATATATATATATATATATCAAATATAATCAAATCACAAAGCCATTGTTAGTCCTCTGGATTCAAAGTTTGTATGTCTGTCAAATAAGAAAATACAAGATTGTGTAATTGGCATTCTGTAGTTGTACACATATTTGTGAAAAGGCAGCGAATGGATTCACTATTCATATTTAGTGTAGCTTGAATGGCGGACCCCCCCCCCCCTGTGGGAGTGACTGTCTAGTTGAGCTGTGACCAGTGGGTAAGAAGAGTGCTGGGAGTTCCTTTAACCAACTTAGATATACATTGGTCCACATTGATCAAATTACCCTTGACACTTCAAACATATACACAGGAAGAACATAGAGGAACAAAGATTACTTTAATTTAGGACGTCTCCCAAATAGATAGACCGATAGGTATAGCTATAGCTATTTTACAATAAGGAAATTGTTGCGTTTAGGATCGTCCGCCTCCCAACATCAGTGGAAATATCCCCACAGAAACACGTTCACCGTCAATAACACAATGGCATTAACGTTACACATGTTCCTCGCCAGCGGACGCTCTTTCAGAGAAAACTCCTCCGTGTCCCATGCTGTCTGACAGCCTCCGGCCGACCCAGAGGTGGGATCACCCTGTCCACAGATCCAGTTCACTACCGTGCGACACCACAGGGGCACAGTATGTGGGCCCTCGAGGTGCTCCGGCCCGGGGTCCGTGTGCTCTGTGGCGTGGCTAGAGGTCACCGATGCTCTCCCGGGAGTGATGGGGTCAACACGGCTGTGTCTCGTCCACCAGGTCAGCCTGGGCAGCTGCAGGAGACACACAAGACAGGGACAGATACTATGTGCTTGTGTGTTGAGATGGTGATGATGATGGTGACTCCAAGTCCATCATGGGAGATAAGGTTGTAGGTGTCATTCACACTGGGGACACTAGGGGGCACAAGGGGGTCATGACCTGACCACTATTTAATGCACTAATATGCCATTCTCTCCCATAACGAAGCATTGGCCTAAAATGAGCTTTTACTGACAAGCTGCTATTTAAATGCAGTAGACTGTACATCATACAAACAGGACACAATATATGATCTATTCTAATAAAGGTGAATGTCTCTTTATGTGAAATTCACCAATCCATAACGCCATTAAGATGCTATGTAGGTCTCGTATGCATACGTACACACATACACATATTCTTACACAGCTGACTCACACTATAGCATTTGTTTCAGTATGGTCTGTTTGTTCTAACCCTGGTTATTTTATTATTTGTGTGTGTGTGTGTGTGTGTGTGTGTGTGTGTGTGTGTGTGTTGCGTCCTTACATGTTCTTTGGGTATGGCCGGTGTGGCCAAGCTGACTGTGGTGATCACCAGGCACGTGAGGCCGAACAGGATCAGTGCAAAGTACAGGTAGTGGACCTTGGCCAGCAAGGGGGGCCGTAGGTCCTCTTGGCCGCAGGAGGGCACCGTGTAGAGGAACTCTAGAACCATCCTGACCACCCCCACCACGAGACCCGTCAGAAGACCCCAAAACGCACCCTGGGGAAGGAGGAGATGGACCGACGACCAGAGAGGCACGGTGGTGTCCGAGATTCAATATAGTGTTGTAACTGTCAACCGTGTTACATTATATTACCATCATTTAGTAGGCCCTTTTGTCCAAAGCAACTTACAATAAGGTCATTCAACAGGTAGGCAAGAGAACTACTAGTCACCTGAAGTACATTTCCTTCCTAACAAGCCTCCAAGAGCAGAACCAGCGCTCAGGTAAAAGTACAATAAGTTTCCTCCCCAGATTTGACCCAATAAGAACATCAAATAGGGACAATGTGTGGTGGGGCTAATAGACACAGAGAGATAATAAGAAAAAGCTTCATAAACAAGAAATAGAGCTAAGAAGATGCAATGAAGTGCTACGAGGAAAGATTAGTACTCCCATTAACACACCTCATCCTCCTAACAACACCATTCTGTTAGATACTACACACCTCATCCTCCTAACAACACCATTCTGTTAGATACTACACACCTCATCCTCCTAACAACACCATTCTGTTAGATACTACACACCTCATCCTCCTAACACCATTCTGTTAGATACTACACACCTCATCCTCCTAACACCACCATTCTGTTAGATACTACACACCTCATCCTCCTAACAACACCATTCTGTTAGATACTACACACCTCATCCTCCTAACAACACCATTCTGTTAGATACTACACACCTCATCCTCCTAACAACACCATTCTGTTACATACTACACACCTCATCCTCCTAACACCACCATTCTGTTAGATACTACACACCTCATCCTCCTAACAACACCATTCTGTTACATACTACACACCTCATCCTCCTAACAACACCATTCTGTTAGATACTACACACCTCATCCTCCTAACACCATTCTGTTAGATACTACACACCTCATCCTCCTAACAACACCATTCTGTTAGATACTACACACCTCATCCTCCTAACAACACCATTCTGTTAGATACTACACACCTCATCCTCCTAACAACACCATTCTGTTAGATACTACACACCTCATCCTCCTAACACCATTCTGTTAGATACTACACACCTCATCCTCCTAACAACACCATTCTGTTAGATACTACACACCTCATCCTCCTAACAACACCATTCTGTTAGATACTACACACCTCATCCTCCTAACAACACCATTCTGTTAGATACTACACACCTCATCCTCCTAACACCATTCTGTTAGATACTACACACCTCATCCTCCTAACAACACCATTCTGTTAGATACTACACACCTCATCCTCCTAACAACACCATTCTGTTAGATACTACACACCTCATCCTCCTAACAACACCATTCTGTTAGATACTACACACCTCATCCTCCTAACAACACCATTCTGTTAGATACTACACACCTCATCCTCCTAACACCATTCTGTTAGATACTACACACCTCATCCTCCTAACAACACCATTCTGTTAGATACTACACACCTCATCCTCCTAACACCATTCTGTTAGATACTACACACCTCATCCTCCTAACACCATTCTGTTAGATACTACACACCTCATCCTCCTAACAACACCATTCTGTTAGATACTACACACCTCATCCTCCTAACACCACCATTCTGTTAGATACTACACACCTCATCCTCCTAACAACACCATTCTGTTAGATACTACACACCTCATCCTCCTAACAACACCATTCTGTTAGATACTACACACCTCATCCTCCTAACAACACCATTCTGTTAGATACTACACACCTCATCCTCCTAACAACACCATTCTGTTAGATACTACACACCTCATCCTCCTAACACCATTCTGTTAGATACTACACACCTCATCCTCCTAACAACACCATTCTGTTAGATACTACACACCTCATCCTCCTAACACCACCATTCTGTTAGATACTACACACCTCATCCTCCTAACAACACCATTCTGTTAGATACTACACACCTCATCCTCCTAACAACACCATTCTGTTACATACTACACACCTCATCCTCCTAACAACACCATTCTGTTAGATACTACACACCTCATCCTCCTAACAACACCATTCTGTTAGATACTACACACCTCATCCTCCTAACAACACCATTCTGTTAGATACTACACACCTCATCCTCCTAACAACACCATTCTGTTAGATACTACACACCTCATCCTCCTAACAACACCATTCTGTTAGATACTACACACCTCATCCTCCTAACACCATTCTGTTAGATACTACACACCTCATCCTCCTAACACCATTCTGTTAGATACTACACACCTCATCCTCCTAACAACACCATTCTGTTAGATACTACACACCTCATCCTCCTAACAACACCATTCTGTTAGATACTACACACCTCATCCTCCTAACACCATTCTGTTAGATACTACACACCTCATCCTCCTAACAACACCATTCTGTTAGATACTACACACCTCATCCTCCTAACAACACCATTCTGTTAGATACTACACACCTCATCCTCCTAACACCATTCTGTTAGATACTACACACCTCATCCTCCTAACACCATTCTGTTAGATACTACACACCTCATCCTCCTAACAACACCATTCTGTTAGATACTACACACCTCATCCTCCTAACACCATTCTGTTAGATACTACACACCTCATCCTCCTAACACCATTCTGTTAGATACTACACACCTCATCCTCCTAACACCATTCTGTTAGATACTACACACCTCATCCTCCTAACACCATTCTGTTACATACTACACACCTCATCCTCCTAACACCATTCTGTTACATACTACACACATGTGGCTCTCTGTGCGGGTAAAGACCTGTTCGTTGCAGCGTGGCCAGAAGATGGCCATTATGAACACAGCGGTTATGGGCGGGGATAGAAAGCTGGTGACCGACTGGATGTAATCAAAGAGACGTCCGCTGCTTGCCGTCTGGATGACTGGTATCCACACCAGGCTAACGCACACCATGACCAGAATAAACAACCTGGAAACACAAAATGAACAAGAGAAGTACAAGAAGTATAGCTCAGGAGGTAGAGCGGTCGCCTCACAACTGGAAGGTTGCTGGTTCCATCCCCGGCTCCTCCTAGCAAAAAAACTGTGGAGGTGTCCTTGAGGAAGACCCCCTAACCCTAACTGCTCCCCTCTGTATAAATAGCTGACCGCTGCTCCTAATACTAGGATGGGTTAAATGCAGAGAAATTCCTTTCGCTGTACTGTATATGTGCTGTACACTGACACATTTGAATAATTATTAATTAAGTGCATTTCCTTTAAGAGTGGAAACACACACACACACACACACACGTTGTGCATCCCCACCTGCCGACCACCATGAGTTCCCTCTCGGAGGCGTCGGGCCGGCCTCGGTGGTACAGGTCTAATGTGAACAGAGTGGAGCTGCTGTTAAAGATGGAGGTCAGAGAGGACATCAGGGCTGCCAGCATCACTGCTAGCATCAGACCGCGGAGACCTGAGACAGAGAGACATACAGAGAGAGAGAGACACACACACACACACACACACACACACACACACACACCGAGAGAGACATACAGAGAGAGAGACACACACACACACACCGAGAGAGACATACAGAGAGAGAGACACACACACACACACACACACACCGAGAGAGACATACAGAGAGAGAGACACACACACACACCGAGAGAGACATACAGAGAGAGAGAGACACACACACACCGAGAGAGACATACAGAGAGAGAGCCCACAGGGACAAATAAAGTACATATCCATCTATCATTGTTAAATGTTTTCCCCTCCTGGGTAAATGTGTTTCTCCTGGCTGCTGCTCGGTGCTCCTCATAGGTAACATAAAGTAACATAACAAAAGGTTATATAAATTAACATAACATAACAAAAGGTTATAACATAACATAAAGTAACATAACATAACGTTCTATAACATAACCGTCTTACCCATGGGCATGAGCTCCACCACTAGTTTTGGGTAGGCGATGTTAGAGCAGCCCACTGCCGAGCCGCACACTCTCTGGCACACGGCGGGGTCCACACAGCCCACCTCGTCTGACAGGAACACACAGCGTTAGGAAACATGCTACAATGAGATCAATAATAATAATCAATAATAATAATAGCAGAATATATGAAATGTTTATTTTCTGGGTCAGGTAGGCCTATATATATATCATTATTTAGGATTGGCTTTGTTCTTTTCTTAATGTAATGACACATTTATATTACATTTAGGGCATTAGGCAGACGCTTTTATCCAAAGCGACTTACAAGGAGTACATTTGTTGAAGTAGACAATAGCATAACACTGAGGTACGCAAACATCAAAATAGAGCAGTTCACAAGCATTCATATTAACAAGATGAATAACACTATTTGGTACTGCCAGGTCACCTGCTTAAGTAGCTGTGATAAGAGCGTGTTATCAACATTAAGGATATACACTTGCTAGAATATACAACATGCTAAGAGCTATTAATGTCAGGACTTAAGCAAGTTAGGGGTTCACAAAGGAGAAGGAGGGTTCATGGAGAGTCCAGGTGGACTCTGAACAGGTGGGTCTTGAGTCTCTTGCGGAAGCTGGCGAGGGACTCTGCCGTCCTGACATGAGACGGGAGTTCATTCCACCTGTGGAGCCAGAGCCCTGAAGAGCTGGGTCTTGAGTTCATTCCACTGTGGAGCCAGAGCCCTGAAGAGCTGGGTCTTGAGTTCATTCCACTGTGGAGCCAGAGCCCTGAAGAGCTGGGTCTTGGACGAGCGATGCTTGGTTGTCATCAGTGAAGGTCGAACAAGTCGCCTGGCAGAAGTTGAGCGGAGCGCTCTGGCTGGGATGTAGGGCTTGACCAACGCCTGGAGGTAGGCTGGGGCAGTTCCATTGACTGCACGTATATATAGTAGAAGTATATAGTACATAGTACACTGAGTATACTATGGGCAAACATTTCATTAAAATATTTGGAGCAGATGATTGATGTTGTTCTATCGCAACCTGCAAGGTCCCATTCAAGAGGACTCCTATCAGTCAGGAGCTTCCAGAAGGTTCCATGAAGGCTGTATGACTGAGGACGTGTTTGTCGAGAGAACATGCTGACATTTTACAAATGCTGATGCGTCCAGAAGTAAAGATTAGATTAGATTAGATTCAAATTGATTGTCATTGCACAGCACAAGTACAGTACAGCGAAAATAATTTAGCTGATTCAGATTCAGATTCTAAAGATTAGAGTCATTGTAAAGCAGGTTAGTTGTAATACTTTGAAGTCCTCCAATCATGAGCCAACGAGAAGTCATGTGATGCAGGTGTACCACCAAGTGGCTCCATTGTATTGCAGGAATGCACAGCTCAGGGAGGGTTAACACAAGGGTTGGGGACAGTTGTTACAAGCTACTTTGTTCCACAATTCACCTCGGTTCCAAAAAAGTAAACGTGTGAATTGCATATATTATTTTAGAGGCTGGGAAGCAAACCCTGAGTCCAGGAGAACAAAGGAAGGCGGGCCCTCATGTGTAACTCACTGGGGAACAGGGCTCGACTGATCATGCCTGGGATGACGATGAAGAACATGGGCAAGACTTTGAGATATCCCCCCAGAACACAGCCTCCTTTGGCGTGGGACAGAGACTTTGCCGACAGCGTCCTCTGGACAATAACCTGGGGATAAAAACATAAAAATAACCAATGAGTCAGAGATACAGGACACACAATTTAAACACTGATATCTTTATTAATGTTAAATGTTTTTTGTTTAATAATACTTAAATGGGTTAAAATGGGTACTGCAGTCCAAATTCACACTATTGGAGAGAGTTTGTTACTCACTTTTGCCAGTGGACCCCACCTGGCTGTAATTACCCACTAGTACACGACAGTTCCTCCACAATAACACAAACAACACCTGGTTACCTTTCCTCTTAACTACCACTCTCTTGTTTGAGAATGTCCTCCTAAATGATATGTCTAAATATATCAGCTCATAACAGACAGTGTCGATGTCAATGGAGATGTTACACCTTGTTGTTTGTGTGGAAATAATATATATATATATATATATATAATATATATATATAGTTTAGTCCAATTCCGTAAATACATTTTTGAGTTATCTTGCTAACAGACAGACAGACGGACAGACAGACAAACAGACATACAGACATACAGACAAACAGACAGACAAACAGACAGACAGACAGACAGACAGACAGACAGACAGACATACATACAAACAGACAGACAGACAGACAGACAGACAGACAGACAGACAAACAGACAGACAAACAGACAAAACAGACAGACAGACAGACAGACAGACAGACAGACAGACAAACAGACAGACAAACAGACAAACAGACAGACAGACAGACAGACAAACTGGGGTGAAAACATCTTTCCGCACATCTTCAAAACGTGAAAACCCAACTCCTTCACCTGGTCGGTACACCAGACCCAGGTGGAGAGCACGGTGAGTCCGAAGATCAAGCCGGGCCAGGGGATGTCCCCGCTGACCGGGTCCCTCAGCAGGTGGAAGGCGTCACCGCGGGGCAAGTGACACGTGGCGTTCACAACCGTGAGGTTAGGAACGGCCGAGGGGTAGCGGCTCTGGAGGCCCTCATACCAGCCCACTTCTGCTAACGCTGGACACACCAGGACAGAGTCAGCATGCTGAATACGCTAATACAAACAGGGGGATGTTCCTAGCTAGTTCAATTCACAAACTAAGGATGAAACCATGAAACAATTTAGCTTGTAACAGCTAGCAAGGTATATACCAAGATGGGCTAACCCATGGGTTAACCCATTAACCCAGAGTGTGTGTGGTTGGTGCGTCATCTGGCCCCAGTCAGACTTATTGGAGTCTGGTTGAAGCAGCCTCACCTGGCCCCAGTCAGACTCACTAGAGACTGGTTGAAGCAGCCTCACCTGGCCCCAGTCAGACTGATTAGAGTCTGGTTAAAGCAGCCTCACCTGGCCCCAGTCAGACTGATTAGAGTCTGGTTGAAGCAGCCTCACCTGGCCCCAGTCAGACTGATTAGAGTCTGGTTGAAGCAGCCTCATCAGGCCCCAGTCAGACTGATTAGAGTATGGGGCTGGTGAGGCTGCACACCTGTGGGTCCTTGGTAATCGAGGCCCACAGGTTAAACCAGCCACCACCACACACTCTCAGGGGGAGAGTTAGCATGATCTGCTCTGCTGTCATACAACAATAAACTGGTTTACTCCTGCAACATCGTAAGAGGAGCCCTAAGGAAGCCTTTTCCTTGGTGTGTGGGTGTGTGGCAGCGGTGTCTGCTACAATTACACATTAGTTACCTTTTACGCAAATTAAATCAGCTGTAATTTAAATATTTCTCCACACAGGGCTGTGAGCAGGTGTGTGTTTGCATCGTTAATTCAAACCCCGGGAGAAGAGGAGGACCAACCTATGAACATCAGTGTGAAGGCTCCCGCTACCATGACAACCGTCTGCAGGGCATCCGTGTACATCACTGCTGTCAGGCCACCTATCCACACACACACACACACACACATACACACGCACACTTCATCAGTACTATCCTATCCATGTATTCATATTAATATTGCACATGTGGAGCACAGGTTCCGCAAAGCTTGTTCAATCACTTCTGCAATCATCATGTCACTGAAATATCAATCAATCAGTTCATTTTTATTTATGGATTGTTTGGTAAACAAAAGTTGTGCACACATTTCTGTGGAATTGATTTATCATGCTGCTGAGTGTGTGTGGTTGGTGTCTGGTGGAAGCAGCCTCACCTGGCCCCAGTCAGACTGATTAGAGTCTGGTTGAAGCAGCCTCACCTGGCCCCAGTCAGACTGATTAGAGTCTGGTTGAAGCAGCCTCACCTGGCCCCAGCCAGACTGATTAGAGTCTGGGGCTGGTGAGGCTGCACACCTACGGTGCATCAGAGTAATCAAGGCATCCAGGCAATCAAGACCATAATCCAGTCATCACCACACACACTCAGGAGAGTCCTGAGCTGCATAGACAGATAGATAGATAGATAGAGATATATATAGATAGTGTGGTCCAAACTCAGGTCAAGATGACCCTTCCAGTCACTTTCCAGTCACTATAAAACATCAGTATGACAGGTTATGACAGGTTATGACAGGTTATGACAGGTTATGAGATTATGATGGTTATGTAGCGGGTCTGAAGAGCACCTGGACCTTTCAGATAAGAAGCTACACAAATAAACATGTTTCCATTGTACAATCCATAAACATAGAGTATATATGAAGCTGTGTGTGTTACCTGCTACAGTATAAGCAGCAGTAATCACCAGCAGAATCCCAGTAGACAAGTAAAGGTCCCAACCTAAAGCCACTTGGATGAACAACGCTCCGGAGAAGATGTCTGTCTGGATGGACACACCACAGACGCACACGTTGACAACTTTAAACAACACTCAACAACTGAATTTGACCTCAACAGGGTTTTGACAAGAAAATGCATCGTTTAACTTGTGTGTAGAATACATTCAACAGGTTGACCTTAAAATGTGCTTCTCTTAGAATTACATTTGTTTAATTCAAATCGATCAAAAGGTGTGAAAGCTCACCAACAAAGAGTGGCAGTGTGTTTATGCTCTAGATAAAACCATGGCTCAAGTCTCATGAATTATCAATGGGTTTGCTGTCATAACTGGTTTAGCAGTAGGCCTAGTCCCGCCCACTCGCCCCGCCCACTCGTCCCGCCCACTCGCCCCGCCCACTCGTCCCACCCACTCGCCCCGCCCACTCGTCCCACCCACTCGCCCCGCCCACTCGTCCCACCCACTCGCCCCGCCCACTCGTCCCACCCACTCGCCCCGCCCACTCGTCCCGCCCACTCGCCCCGCCCACTCGTCCCGCCCACTCGCCCCGCCCACTCGTCCCACCGTCTTGTCCCACCCACTCGCCCCGCCCACTCGTCCCGCCCACTCGCCCCGCCCACTCGCCCCGCCCACTCGTCCCACCCACTCGCCCCGCCCACTCGCCCCGCCCACTCGTCCCGCCCACTCGCCCCGCCCACTCGCCCCACCGTCTTGTCCCACCCACTCGCCCCGCCCACTCGTCCCGCCCACTCGCCCCGCCCACTCGTCCCGCCCACTCGCCCCGCCCACTCGCCCCGCCCACTCGTCCCGCCCACTCGCCCCGCCGTCTTGTCCCACCTAAGCATTTCAGAAGGTGCTGCCAGCAGGTTGGCAACCGAAAGGATGCTGGTTCGATTCCCCGGCTCCTACTAGTCGAGGTGTCCCTGAGCAAGACACCTTACCCTAACTGCTCCTGACGTGCTGGCAGACACCGCCGTCAGTGTGTGAGTGGGTGTGTGAGTGGGTGTGTGAGTGGGTGTATGAGTGGGTGTGTGAGTGGGTGTGTGAGTGGGTGTATGAGTGGGTGTGTGAGTGGGTGTGTGAGTGGGTGTGTGAGTGGGTGTGTGAGTGGGTGTGTGAGTGGTTGAATGTGAGGAAAAAATTGTAAAGCGCTTTGAGTAAAAGCGCTATATAAATGTAGTTAATTTACTATTTACCACTTTGGTGACAAAGTGCTGGGACCACATTGAAACACTCCTATGGAAGTCTATGGACTAAAATGATGAATCATTATTCATATTAATATTGTTAATTTCTATATACAGTGTAACGGTGGGTGGTTGTGTACGCGGGACTTACAGATATCTTGGTGAAGACGTAGAGCACCAGAGACAGAACCGACATGCAGAAGCGGATCCTCTGTCCCCCAAAGCGCTTGGCCAGGTACTGCGGCATGGTGACCACACCTGCCGAGATGTACACCGGCACGAAGACCCAGCCGAGGGCCAGCAGCACCCATGTGGCCTATAGGAATACACACACACACACACAGTCTCACACACACACACACAGGTGAGAAATAACTTGCTAGAATTACTGATATACACAACGTTGCAAGATTCAAGATTCAAGATTCTTAATTTTTTTGCCATGTGTCACAAGTACAATGGATCACTTACTCTCTCCCGCATGCTGAATTTATACAGCAACAATACTACACTTCTATACAATACTATACTATACAATACTTTAACATAAACAGCACTATATACTATATGCTAGTATAGTATATAGTGCTGTTTGTAAATGTAAATGTAAATGTAAATTTAAGTATAGTATAGTATAGTATAGTATAGTAGTATAGTATAGTATAGTATAGTATAGTATAGTATAGTATAGTAGTATAGTATAGTATAGTATAGTATAGTATAGTAGTATAGTATAGTATAGTATAGTATAGTATAGTGTAGTATAGTAGTATAGTATAGTATAGTATAGTATAGTATAGTAGTATAGTATAGTATAGTAGTATAGTATAGTATAGTATAGTATAGTATAGTATAGTATAGTATAGTATAGTATAGTATAGTAGTATAGTAGTATAGTATAGTAGTATAGTATAGTAGTATAGTATAGTATAGTATAGTATAGTATAGTATAGTAGTATAGTGTAGTATAGTATAGTATAGTATAGTGTAGTATAGTATAGTACTATGCTATAACATGCTATATACAATCAAAAAGAACAATAAGAACAATGAAGTGGCTAGTGGATGATATATCCATCCATATATCCATCCATATATCCATCCATATATCCATCCATATATACATCCATATATCCATCCATATATCCATCCATATATCCATCCATATATCCATCCATATATCCATCCATATATCATCCATATATCCATCCATATATCCATCCATATATCCATCCATATATCCATCCATATATCCATCCATATATACATCCATATATCCATCCATATATCCATCCATATATCCATCCATATATCCATCCATATATCCATCCATATATCCATCCATATATCCATCCATATATCCATCCATATATCATCCATATATCCATCCATATATCCATCCATATCCATCCATATATCCATCCATATATCCATCCATATATCCATCCATATATCCATCCATATATCCATCCATATATCCATCCATATATCCATCCATATATCCATCCATATATCCATCCATATATCCATCCATATATACATCCATATATCCATCCATATATCCATCCATATATCCATCCATATATCCATCCATATATCCATCCATATATACATCCATATATCCATCCATATATCCATCCATATATCCATCCATATATCCATCCATATATACATCCATATATCCATCCATATATCCATCCATATATACATCCATATATCCATCCATATATCCATCCATATATACATCCATATATACATCCATATATCCATCCATATATACATCCATATATCCATCCATATATACATCCATATATACATCCATATATACATCCATATATACATCCATATATCCATCCATATATACATCCATATATCCATCCATATATCCATCCATATATACATCCATATATCCATCCATATATCCATCCATATATACATCCATATACATCCATATATCCATCCATATATACATCCATATATCCATCCATATATCCATCCATATATCCATCCATATATACATCCATATATACATCCATATATCCATCCATATATCCATCCATATATCCATCCATATATCCATCCATATATCCATCCATATATCCATCCATATATACATCCATATATCCATCCATATATCCATCCATATATACATCCATATATCCATCCATATATACATCCATATATCCATATACATCCATATATCCATCCATATATACATCCATATATACATCCATATATACATCCATATATCCATGGGCAAGAAGCATCAGAGAAACCAATGACTTCTTCCTTCTCAGTGAGTTATGCTAAATCTATTATAATATGTCAATTTTATTTCTTCTCTGCTACCTCCACCTATAGTCTGTTCTGTAGACATGTAAATGTAAATGTAGCCATATGTTTATGTATATATATGCTGCTGCTATGTTAATATGTTGAAGTTTCTACCTGATGAAACTCAACAGGGGAACAGGTAACCTTATCTTATCTCGTTTTAGTACGGCACAAAGTCCACTAGCAGGATCCTACAGGGTCATGAGGTGAACATAAAGTCTTCATAACACAACACCACCTGCTCATATGCTATCGTTATAAGAGGGGGGGGGGGCATCTCCGTGGCTGAGCCCAGGAGGATGGCATACAGGAGGTCGCACACACACATATCAGCATTTGGTCACATCTATACAATGGATGAACTCACGGGAAGCAGTCGAACACACTACAGACAACAGTTAGGAGTGCTGGAACTATCATAACATTGTCACCAATATTACACTGTGTGATACTTCTTTACTGTAGACTCATTCTATGTGGGGTATTCATGCACTGTATTCATGATGCTGCTGTCACGCACCACGCTGCTGCACTACTGTCACTTTAAAATGCTTTATGCACCATCCGCAATATGTATATATCATCTATTAGACACTTTATTTTTTATTGTGTATTGTATTGTTATAGTATAGTGTTGTTTATAGTATATAGGATATAGCATATAGTGTTGTTTATAGTATATAGGATATAGCATATAGTGTTGTTTATAGTATATAGGATATAGCATATAGTGTTGTTTATAGTATATAGGATATAGCATATAGTGTTGTTTATAGTATGGTATATAGTAGACAGTATATAGTAGGAGTATATTAGTTGGAGTATGGCGCCGTACGAGATGGCTGCCGTGTGGCGAGCTCCCGCACGACGACGCAGTTTTAACGTCATCGTCAAGTTTGCTGACGACACGACAGTGATGGGCCTGATCGCCGGCGACGATGAGACAGCCTACAGGGAGGAGGTCGGATGGCTGGAGCAGTGGTGCCAGGAGAACAGCCTCGCCCTCAACGTCAAGAAGACCAAGGAGCTGATCGTGGACTTCAGGAAGCAGAGAGGAGAGCACGGCCCTATCTCCATCGACGGTGTTGCAGTAGAGAGGGTCAGCAGCTTCAAGTTCCTCGGCGTGCACATCTCCGAGGACCTCACATGGTCCACGCACACCACACACGTGGTGAAAAGGGCCCAACAACGCCTGTATTTCCTCAGGCGTCTGAGGAAATTCAGCATGGGCCCCGCATCCTGAGAACATTCTATAACGGCACCATGGAGAGTGTTCTTACAGGGTGTATCACCGCCCGGTACGGGAACTGCACCGCACTCGAGCGCAGAGCACTTCAAAGGGTGGTGCGGACGGCCCAGTATATGGTTGGAGGTGAGCTCCCCTCCCTCCTGGATATATACAACCAGCGGCGCGTGGCCAAGGCCAAACGCATCATAAAGACATTGCCCACCAGCCACCAACTGTACTCACTGTTACCGTCAGGCAGGCGATACCGCAGTATCAAGTGCCGTACAAATAGGCTTAGAGATAGCTTCCACAGTCAGGCCATCAGGCTGCTGAACAAGGGCCTATAGCATATAACAATGTATATTTTATTACATTGATTTATATATACATATTGCTCTTTTCTGTGCTGATATTTTGCATTTTATAAATTGCATTTGAATTTTTAATTTTTAATTTTAATTTTTAACTTAACTATTCTATTTTCATTCTATTTTTATCTTATTTTATACCCGTCTGTCGTCGGGTATTGCACACAAGATTTTCACATCACTGCTTTATACTTGTGTAAACTGTGAAGTGACAATAAACTTGACTTGACTTGACTTGACTAGTATATAGTGTTGTCTATAGTATGGTATATAGTAGATAGTATATAGTATATAGTGTTGTCTATAGTATGGTATATAGTAGATAGTATATAGTATATAGTGTTGTCTATAGTATATAGCGTTGTCTATAGTATATAGAATATAGTGTTGTATATAGTTTGGTATATCGATACCCGATCTTTTTTACCCCCCGATTTTTCGATACCACAAGTTTTACTGCAGATTCGAAACACAACGGACTCCCCCTCCCCCCACACCCACCAACACCACCCAACCCCCACCCCCACCAACACCTCCACCCAACCCCCACCCCCCTCAACCCCCACACCCAACCCCCACCCCCACCAACACCCACCCCCACCAACACCTCCACCCAACCCTCACCCCCACCAACACCACCCAACCCCACCCCCACCAACACCACCCAACCCCCACCCCCGCCAATACCACCCAACCCCCACCCACCAACACCACCCAACCCCCACCCCCACCAACACCTTCCATCCGACCCCCTCAACACCTTCCACCCAACACCCACCCCCCTCAACACCTTCCACCCGACCCCCACCCCTGCAGCAACCCAGGCCCCTCCCCTCCCCCACCCTGCAGCACGCTCCCTCCTCATCCAGGAGGCGTCCGGACCGGACTCGGTCTCCCCCTCCGTCCTGAGTACTGCGCTGACCACCTGTCTCCGGCATTCACCAACATCTTCATCGCCTCACTAGAGACATGCCATGTTCCAGCCTGCTTCAAGACCTCCACCATCATTCCTGTCCCAAAACGAAGATCACCGGACTCAACGACTACCGGCCCGTCGCACTGACCTCTGTAGCCATGAAGTAATTTGAGCGCCTGGTGTTAGCCCACCTCAGAGCCATCACTGACCCCCTACTGGACCCCCTACTGGACCCCCTACTGGACCCCCTACAGTTAGCCTACAGAGCCAACAGGTCTGTAGATGATGCTGTGAACATGGCCCTCCACTTCACCCTGCAGCATCTGGACGCCCCAGCCACCTACGCCAGGATCCTGTTGGTGGACTTCAGCTCCACGTTCAACACCCTCCTCCCGCTCACACTGAAGCACGTGCTCTCCCAGCTGGGAGGGCCTGACTCTACCTGCAGGTGGATCACTGACTTCCTTACCAACAGGAAACAGCATGTGAAGCTGGGCAAAACCATCTCTGGCTCCAGGTCCACCAGCACAGGCATCTCCCCTACTCTTCTCCCTATACACAAACAGCTGCACCTCCAGCCACGAGTCTGTCAAGCTCCTGAAGTTCGCGTAAGACATCACCCTCATCGGACTCGAGTGACGAGTCCGCCTATAGGAGGGAGATGGACAGACTGCTGACCTGGTGCGGTGGTAACAACCTGGAGCTAAACGCTCTAAAAACAGTGGAGATGGTTGTATACTTCAGAAAGAGCCCAGCCCCCCTCCCCCATCACCCTACTCCCCGGTTCACACAGTGGAATGTTGAATGTTGAACCTTCTCTCCAACATGTGGTCATCCATGTGTGTGATCTACATGTATGAATGTTGAACCTTCTCTCCAACATGTGGTCATCCATGTGTGTGATCTACATGTTGTATTTCTTACATTCCACTCAAACCCGCCCACGGCGATGCCTCCCGCTGCTCCAGTGCCTGCCAGCCCGATGAACAAGCCACTGCCAACATTACTGGACATCAGAGAGGCTCCAATCTGTTAGGGATGACCAAAACAAGACCGTAGAAGAAGAAGAAGAAGAAGAAGAAGAAGAAGAAGAAGAAGAAGAAGAAGAAGAAGAAAGGAGAAGAAACCCATTGTTATTCTATACTAATGCTCTATGCGTGTACATTTGCAGGAGGGTGTCTTTGAATGTAGTTGTTTTTTATAAAATAAAACATAAATCTGAAAAAATTACAACACTTACGGGCCACCAGCTCATTGACCGGCCGGCCAAGAAGTACCCACGCACACTGCTGCGGTTGGCCCGGCACGACGACTAGGAGAGGACAGGTGAGTTAAACTGTTCCTACTGACGACTAGGAGAGGACAGGTGAGTTAAACTGTTCCTACTGACGACTAGGAGAGGACAGGTGAGTTAAACTGTTCCTACTGACGACTAGGAGAGTTACAGGTGAGTTAAACTGTTCCTACTGATGACTAGAAGAGGACAGGTGAGTTAAACTGTTCCTACTGATGACTAGGAGAGTTACAGGTGAGTTAAACTGTTCCTACTGATGACTAGGAGAGGACAGGTGAGTTAAACTGTTCCTACTGATGACTAGAAGAGGACAGGTGAGTTAAACTGTTCCTACTGATGACTAGGAGAGTTACAGGTGAGTTAAACTGTTCCTACTGACGACTAGAAATGGACAGGTGCGTTAAGCCGAAGATCAACAATGCCAGGACCAATCAGCGCAGTAGCAAACAGAGCAGATGGAACATGCTAGAGCCCCCTTCTCTAGTGTGTGTAGTGGAGGCTGTTTTAACCTGTGGGCCTTGATTAACAAGGACCCACAGGTGTGCAGCTTGAGGTAGCTGCTTAGGTGGCTGCTTAAACCAGACCCTAACCACACACATAGCACATGTTATTTAAACGTACTGGATAAGTAAGTATATACTTACTTATATTATGAAATATTTAATAATGTAAGGACAACATAACTAAGCCCTACATTTTGAATTTGAGAATACAGTTAATATAATGACAAATCATGCATATTATGTGAGTGTTGAACACAACACAGGGATGTTTTGAAGCAGAACTTACCCATATCCCCACACCCATAACAACAATAAAGTAGACAACAACAACCGCTATGTCTAAAGCGTCCAGGCTGACGCCGCTGAGGGACCGCATGGGGCCAGCATCTGTGGGCCAAAAAAAGACCACAATTACTACAGTGAATCGACTGCATAGATAGAATGAATAAGTACTGCCCTCTGAACTTACTGGTAAATACAGTAGGCTGAACTTACTGGTAAATACAGTAGGATTACATTTGATTAGATAAAAATGTATTGTCATTGCACAAGAACAGTACAGCTGCCTACCACATGCTCTCTGGATCCAGTCCCCTCCCCTCTGCTCAGTCAACTCAGCCTGAACACCTGCCCTTCCTGACACATGTCATCAACGCATCTCTGACATCTGGATGCTTTCCCACTGCTTTCAAGACTGCCAAAGTCACCCCCCAGCTGGCTCCTGTGTTCACCGACATCTACAATGCATCACTGCAACAGTCTGTCGTCCCAGCGTGCTTCAAAGAGACAACCATTGTGCCGTTGTGTGCTGTTGACTACAGCTCGGCGTTCAACACCATCGTTCCCTCCAAGCTGGTCCTGAAACTGAGGGACCTAGGTCTGGGCGCCCCCATCTGTAAATGGATTATGGACTTCCTGACGGGCAGGCCTCAAGTGGTGAAGATTGGGAACAACATCTCATCCACTCTGGTCCTCAACACCGGAGCACCCCAAGGCTGTTGACTCAGTCCCCGGCTGTACTCGCTGTACACACATGACTGTACTGCCACGCACAGCAGTAATCGCATTATTAAGTTTGCAGACAACACCACAGTCATCGGCTTGATAAGCGAGGGCGATGAAACAGAAACTGCGAGTACAGAGATGAGGTAGTCGCTGATGCGATGGTGTGAGGACAACAGCCTTGCACTGAATTGTCAGCAAGACTAAGGAGCTCATTGTGGACTTCAGGAGCCACCGGGGCACCCACTCCACCATCAGCCTAGACGGGACATCGGTGGAAGTCGTCAGCTGCAACACGGAGGACCCACAACACGGAGGTCATGCTGAAGAAGGCACACCAGCGCCTCTATGCTCTGCGGTGCCTCAGAAAAAGCGGAATAGGCCAACGGTAGCTAGTGAACTTCTACCGTGGCACCGTAGAGAGCGTCCTGACGAGTGGCGTCACCGTGTGGTACGACAACACCACTGAACAGGACAAGAAAGCCATCCAGAGGGTCGTGAGGACGGCAGAGAAGATTATCGGGTGTGCACTTCCATGCATTGAGGAGATCTGTAGGACAAGATGCCGGAAGAAGGCCATGTCCATCATAAAGGACTGCAACCACCCTGGGCACCATCTCTTCTCTCTTCGTACTACCAGGTTTAAGGATAGTTTTTATCCACAGGCAGTGTGCCTACTGAACTGCTAGGAGTGCTGCCACTTTCACTTTCATAACATTGTCTTTAACATTACACTTACATACTTTGCTGGACTTTCTGGACTCATCAAAGCTACTGCACTGTACTGCACTGTATTCATGATGCTGCTGCACTACTGGCACTTTAAATGCTTTTCAATCTTTTTGCACATTCAACAGATGTTCATACCTGTCCGTTTAATTTTAATTTTAATTTTATTTGTCAGTAACTTGTCTTTTTTTTGTTCATTTAAAGTTTTATTGTATATATTATTTTTATGGTTTTTTGAGATGTTTACTGCGGGAGGGAATGGGGAGCAAGCATTCCAATGTACTTGTTACAAATGGCAAATAAATATCTTGTATCTTGTATCCCTCCTGAAGAAACCAACACTCGACCCCTCTGAACTCAAGAACTACAGACCAGTATCCCTTTTGCCCTTCTTATCAAAAACTCTTGAACGTGCTGAACGTGCCAATTGTCTCCACCAGAACTGCCTCTTGGACCCCCACCAATCTGGTTTTAAGGTGGAACACTCGACAGAAATGGCCCTTCTGGCAGTGACAGAGTCGCTCCATGTTGCAAGAGCAAACTCTCTCTCCTCAGTCCTGATACTCCTGGACCTGTCTGCAGCATTGGACACTGTGAACCACCAGATTCTCCTCTCCACCCTTGAGGGGATAGGTGTCTCGTGCTCTGCTCTCTTCTTGTTTGCATCCTACCTGACGGGTTGCTCCTACCAGGTGGCACTGAGATGGTCTGTGTCAGAACCACGGGGACTGACTACTGGGGTTCCACTAGGATCGGTCTTGGGTCCTCTTCTCTTCTCCCTCTACACCACGTCCCTTGGTTCTGTTATCCACATGGACAAGACTGAGCTAGTGTTCTTCCCGGCAAAGGGCTGTCGCACCAAGACCTGGTTGTCACCATTGATGATGTTGTAGTGACACCTACTTGGACTGCAAGGAATCTTGGTGTGACCCTGGACGACCAACTGTTGTTCTTGGCAAACATTGCATCAGTGACACGCTCCTGCAGATTCCTCCACTACAACATCAGGACGATTCAGCCTTTTCTCACTGAAAGGCTGCGCAGGTGCTCATCAAGGCTCTTCTTCATCTTCAGGCTGGACTACTGCAAATCCCTCCTTGCTGGCGCCCCTGCATCTGCCATCAAATTCTCCTACACATCTACCCTCCTTCGGACTCTACACTGGCTACCTGTAGCTGCAGGTTCAAGACCTTGGTGCTAGCCTACAAGGCAGTCAAAGGAACAGCTCCATCCTACCTCCAGGCAATGGTCAAGCCCTACATCCCTGCCCGTCCACTTCGCTCTGCTTCTTCGGGCCGTCTGCTTTCCCCCTCGCTTAGAGGCCCTTGTGGCCGACCTACAAGGTCACGGCTCTTCTCTGTCCTGGCCCCAATTTGGTGGGATACAATTCCCACAGATGTCAGGACTGCAGAGTCACTGCCCATCTTCCGCCGCAGGCTGAAAACTCATCTCAATAGGAAATACTACCCGGATCCTTTCTCCTAGCGCATCCTCTTATCACTTTTGACTCGCGTAGTAACGTCTTACTAAGAAAATTGTCTAAGTACTCACCAACTGTGATGCAGTGGGTGAGTACGAATGATGAACGTACTGGTAAATACAGTAGGCTGAACGTACTGGTAAATACAGTACGATGACCTTAATGGTTAAGTACAGTAGGATGATCTTACTGGTTAAGTACATTAGGATTAAGTTACTGGTCTAAAACTACTGCTGCTAATCCTAGGATGGGTTAAACGCAGAGGAACACATTTCACTGTGTGTCTACATGTATGTTACCAATAAAGAGGATTCAATCCTCCAGATTAAGATTAAGATTTCGATCTACGGCTACGTAATTAGTGTAACCGCTGTTGGTGTTTTTGGACAAGAATGGTGAAAGAACTGCTCTGGAAACATTGAAGTATAAATGAACAGCAGAGAGAAACAGTAACAGTATATAAAGGAAGGAAACAGACCTGGTGGTCCAGACATGTGGAGTCGTCTTAAGAAACCGGTCCCTTCCTGAGAATACCTGTCAACAATGGGATGTTTGGTCCTGCGTCTGCTTGCTGTAGGCCTACAAACATTGTCACTTTTTCAGCAGCTTTTTAGTAAATCATTAATTACTTTTAGACAGTAAATCTTTCCAGTTAGTTATTGCAAGGGGATACTTAATAGTGTTGGTATGAACAAGTTAAACATTAGGTAGACTCAGCAGAAACCTTTCAATGTGGGCCTACAGAAAGCATGTTCCAAACCCAATCAGTACTCCTACTACTGCAGTTATACACACAAACCGTCACGTTCACCCCAATCATATGAACAATCCAACACACTTCTCTTCCTCTCTATTAATTAGTCTAAATCATACATTTTAAGACATGCAAAGTATAGGCCTACCCTGTATGAAGAGGTTATGAAATATGAACTCAGTAGTCCAAACCAATACAAATTAACCTTTGAAGGGTCTTGGGAAATGTGATTTGATGTTTTTTTTCAGGCTTATTCAACAGTATTAAGAGTTACTATGCAATAATGAGTGTGTAAGTGGTACAGTATACAACCAATCAACACAGACCTGGTTTCAAATAAGGAACAGCTTAGGTGAGGCTGCTTCAACTAGACTCTAATCAGTCTGACTGAGGCCAGGTGAGGCTGCTTCAACTAGACTCTAATCAGTCTGACTGAGGCCAGGTGAGGCTGCTTCAACCACACACCACACACAATGACAAAAACCTGTATTTTAGGACTGAAATGTATTCATCTTTTTAATTTACATTACTGAAAATTTAACGTATGTATCGATAGGAATACAAAGGCTTCCCCAGTGACTCACTTTATTATTATAGAAAGAATAGAATGTTGCATACATAAGTGTCCAACAGAGAAGAATCCATCGTTAATTGTCAACACATTCATTTCTTCTTCCAGAACTGGCTGTATTTATGGGCTCTGAAGTCGTCCTCATAATCCACGGTGGTCGGTTTCACCGTCTTCTTCACCTCCCTCTTCTTCTGACGTGCTTTCCGCTGCTCCTCTGACAGAGTGGAAAGATCCACAGGCATCTTTTAAAAACACAAATAAACATATTAGATATACGTACACAAAAGGGATATAAACATGACACAGCCTTTCTGCCTTTCAAGTGATGTGTGGAAAAAGATGGACAAACCAAATTAAGAGGAACTAGAGGGCCCTCAGTAGAGCGCATAGCCTCGCGACACTAAGACGTTACTTTGCCCTATTATTTCTGAGGCTAAACAATCCCTGTAGTCTAAAAGGAACAGTTGTTGCTAAAGAATACTTCAAAAAAACAATTACGAATTCGGATCTGCGGTGGTCAGGATTCTTATCCCGATAATTTCATAAATGTTCTTAAATCCTAATTGACATTCTACCTAAACTAACCTCACCAACTTTTATACAAATATATTAGTAACTTTGTGAAAATTTTAACAATATGATCAAATCAACTGTTCCTTGGCCCATAGGTAATCTAACCACCAAGTATTGTCCAATTCTGTGCATAACCTTTTGAGTTATCTTGCTAACAGACAGACAGACACACACACAGACAGGCAGACAGACAGACGAAAACATAACCTCCACCTTGGATGGCGGCGGTAACTAAAGGAGCACACTCACTCACCATGAGAATTCTCCTGGGCTCTTTGTATCTGATATTAATGGTCGACCCGTCTGGTCGGACCAACAGAACAGGATAAACTCTCTCATATTTCTGCCTCCCGCACCGCACCACCGAGGTCCTGTTGGAGTTGTGTTGAGGCGTGTGTAGATGGAGCAGGGCCACCGAGGACCCCCACCCCGGCTGACACGCACGGGACACTGGCGTGAAGAGAGACACCATCCAGCCCGCTGTGTGCCCAACACATCTGAGACAGAACGATACACATAGAGATATAAGAGAGATATAACACATATAACACAAGACTTAAGCAGGTGACCTGGCAGTACGAAATTGTGTTATTAATCTTGTTAATATGAATACTTGTGAACTGCTCTATTTTGATGTTTGCGTACCTCAGTGTTATGCTATTGTCTGCTTCAACTAATGTACTCCTTGTAAGTCGCTTTGGATAAAAGCGTCTGCCAAATGCCCTAAATGTAATGTAAATGTAAGACTGTAGACTGCACATGTATACATATTATCTTAGGAGGAAATACATTTGTCGTCGGAAATGTTCCATTTTCCATCTTTCCGTTGTCTGTGTGTCAAAAATATTAAATTAATTGTGTCAAAAGGGAAATATGCAAGCAAATAATGTTTTATTTTTCCATTACTAAATGTCTGATTAGAAGTTAACTATAAAATTCCATTGTACTTGAACCATCATACATTCACTTTTCAGTTGAGTTATTTATTAATATATTATTACTGCCAATTTGCACTATACGTATTGTTGTGTATTGTATATACCTACGTATTACAGTAATAATACTGTAAATTGATCTTCATTTATCAATACATTTAGATTTCATTTAGAATTATTTTTACTATATTTGTTTATAATAGTTTTATTTAGTTAGTTGTTGTTTTGTTTTTTAGCTTAGGTTTTAGTATTTTTGTGTGTGCATTTATTCCCCCTGTGTCAACTGTTGCACCTTAATTTCCCTCGGGATTAATAAAGTAATCTGAATCTGAATCTGAATACAGGAAACTAGAACCATCATACAGGACATTAAAACCATTATATACTATAGGACACTAGAACCATCATAAACTGTAGGACACTAGAACCATCATATAGAACACTAGAACTATCACATACTGTAGGAAACTAGAACCATCATATAGGTCGCTAGAACCATTATATAGGACACAAGAACCATCATATTAGGACACTACAACCATCATATAAGACACTATGACCCTCATATAGGACACTAGAACCATAATATACTGCAGGACACTAGAACCATCATATAGGACACAAGAACCATAATATAGGACACTATAACCATCATATAGGACACTAGAACCATAATATACTGTAGGACAGTAGACCAACGACACTAAACCATTATATAGGGTACATGTAGGACACTAGACCATCAAGAAGGGACACTAGTACACCAATAATTACCGTGACACAGCGGCGTGCTTTAGCCAAGCCTTCAACACGGACATGTCCGTTTTTTTAAACGTTTTAAACCCTTGTGTGACGTTAAACTCCACTTAATGAATGAACATAATAATACAAGGGCATCAGTTCAGCACCGTGGTCTTCTTCTTCTTCTTCTTCTTCTGTTAATATTTGCGAATATTTTCGGAAGAGGTGCATATACTGCCCCCTGTTGCACTGGGGTGGGAGGTCAATATTCAATATTAAATATATAAGATTCTTTATGTGTAAGCACAAGGGAATGCTTAATACCCAACAATATTAAAACTTACATAAACAATAATAAATAACAAAAAAGAAGATTCTAAGTACGTTGGTGTGAAAAGCATCTTAAGGAACGGAGTAACGCTTTCACAACAGGCGACTCCGATCTGTACAAGAAGGCCAAGTACGAACTCAGAAAAGCCATCAAGAAGGGTCAATTGGATTACAAAAACGAATTGGAATTAAAGTTCAGGGGCTCTGACACCAGACATATGTGGCAAGGTCTGAGGGTCCTCTCCAACTACAAGGGGAGCTCAGGGGCAGTCACCAACAACAACCCTACCCTACCAGACCAGCTAAACAAGTTTTTCGCTCGCTTTGAAAGACCATGAGCCGACCAACAACTTGAACATCCACCCAGCAGTGGCGTTTTCTCCCGGAGGCCAAGGGAAGCCAGGCTTCCCCTGTTTTTTCGGATTGTAGTTAAAAATAATAAATAATAAATCAATAAAAACACTTAGTTTTTTTCCGTTAATTCTCCTTTGCTGTGTGTTGCTGCCGGACCGTCTCTCCCCCATTCTCATTGAGTATTTTACAAAGAGTGAAACAAACAGCGCCCCTCTAGATGTTATGGTGAAACAGTAAATTGCATTCACTGTTGCGAGAGGAGGCCAGCCGAATGAGCTTCCCTTGGTGAAAAAAAATGGAGGGATTGTCCCGGATTGACCAATCAGATGAGGCTCACGTCATGCCCCTGCCAACCTGTGATTGGTCAGGGCCATGCCAAGGGAAGCCAGTTGATGCGATTTGATTGGATTGTGAGGCAAGGGATTCCCTTGCCTCACAATCCAATCAAATCACATCAACATCAGTTCGTAGTACGTAGTACTGTAACTGTCATCATCGCCGTTAGAAAGTATCAAGCAAATTAAGCATTATTAGGGTGGAGATTTGGCGTACTTAATCAAACATAACTTTACTAAACTTCCGCTACAGCAGCAACTAAAAATTAAATCAGATGAAAGGCCCATGCCCACACTCAAGCTGTGTACACAGAGGAAAAAGGGATACTTTGATGTGAACGTAAAACTTTAAAGGTCTCCTGATTTAGTTTGTGAATGAATGCTTCTTTTTTATTCATTACCGAATCTGCACTGCACATTGAGCGGCTGGTTATGCATTTGGGGGGGGGGGGGGGGGGGGAAATGCTTAAATTAATAAGACGAGAGAGTTTTGGCTGGAGAGTGCGTGCGGACCTGTCGGTTAGATAACAAGCGTGTGCAAGTCCTGCATCTGTATGATACAACTGTGTAAAATGATACCGGGCGCTGTAATCACTCGTCTGGTTACGTTATTGACCACCCCCCGACCCAAAAAAACTGGCTTCCCCTAAATTTTTCCCCACGCCACGCTACTGCCATCCAGAGGACTACGTTCTACAACTGTCCGAGTCGGAGGTCCGCAGAACCTTCAGGAGGGTGAAGGCAGGGAAGGCAGCCGGCCCAGAAGGAGTTCCATCTAGTGTCTTCAAGACCTGTGCTGACCAGCTGGCTCCTGTGTTCACCGACATCTACAACACATCACTGCAACAGTCTCAGTCGTCCCAGCGTGCTTCAAAGAGACAACCATTGTGCCGTTACCCAAAAAGACCAAGGTAACAAGCCTCAATGATTATCGTCCAGTGGCTTTAACACCCATAGCCATGAAGTGCCTGGAGAAACTTGTAATGTCACATATAAACTTGTCCATCCCTGAGTCCCTAGACCAGTGGTTCTCAAACCTTTTCTGTCAGGCCCCCCTTTGGAGGAAAAGTCGGGCCCCCCTCCCCTCTCCCAACACAAATAGTCCCTTGCAAAACAGCAACTCCTCACTCAGTGACTCGGAATCGACAAAGCGAACATATAAAAGAAACAAACAGTCTTTATTACTGTCAGTAGCCTCGTCCACTTGTATTGCAAAACGTTTGTCTTTTAGTTTATCTGCAAGTTGTTCTTCAAGATCATCTGAAATGTCGCATATACGTCTTGAAGCTGTCATTGGACAGGGGGATAGCCTTACATGTTGCGGCGGTTGTCTCATCAATCATTGTTGACACCATATGGAGAGCAGCGGGGAGTATGAGATCCTCAGCTATCCTGTGGGGTTTATTGCACTTTGCAATTCCGTATGTGACGAGGTATGACGCCATTTGGGCTTTGCTGTTCACTGATACAGCTTTTACCATACGGTTTTCCTGGTTACGGTATTCGTCTAATTTTCTCTTGAAGAAGTCGATTGGCTTCTTGACGTGACCGGGGTGTGATCTCTAGGTGTCTTCTTCATTTGTTGGGTTTCATACTGTAACGCTGTGGCCTGGCCGACCATGGGTCTCCCTCCAGGACAAAGGGGGTTTGGGAGTTCATTGGGTGTTGTATGAGTGTGTTCGTTTACCTGCATGTGTTTGAGGGGAAGTGTCCACTATAGAGGGTCATTGGCTGCGAGCGCTAGGGGGAACAGGTTGCGTGGGAACGGGAGGAGAGAGTCACGCGAGAGTTGGAACGGGAACGGGAACGGGAACGGGAGTGGGAGGAGAGAAAAGGGGGGGGTGGTGAGACGGCGTGGAGGAGGTGGGGAGAAAGAGACACAGACTATTTGCGTTGGAGGAATATCGTTTTGGGCTTGCCACCCTGGTTTATTGTTTTGAAGAGTGGACATTTCAACCCCCGGGTTAGTTGTGAGCTGCGGCAGGGAATAAATCTGGGCCAGTTTGGCTATCAAATAAGAACATTGTCTCAGTCTTCTGTATCAAGCTGGCTACCACCGCTAAAGCGTCACATTGGTGTCAGAAGTTGGATTTGCTTACGTCGCCGGTAGCTAGCTGGACAGAGACTATGGACGGGAGAGGAATGTTAACTCCTCCAGCATCGGAGAGAAGAGTGAAAGTGATGGGACACGTTGGACTCGCGGAACAGCCGGAGCAAGCAGGGATGTCGGGAGATGAGTCCGACACGGATGAACAGCGGAGGAAGGTAGGGGAGGCTTCGGATGGGCATAAAAGACTTTCACTAAGAGCCCAATCTACCGCACAAAGTCTTGAGAGAGAAATGTTTAGAGGATGGCTGAAGACGATGTACAGTGAAATGTGTGTAGAGGAACAAGCTAACGCTAACCCACCTGACTCTCTTAGCTCGGGACAAGCTAACCTTAACTCTTCAGCCCAGCTTGTAGATGGTCACTCCACAGCTACTGTTACCCAACTTAGCTTAGCAACCCCAACCAACTCCTCTGATGCTAGCCAGCATTTAGCTCCAGACAAACATGCGGTGGCTGGTGTGTCTGGGTCCCACGTCAACCACGTTAGTGGGCAAGTCACACAAGGGGGGACCCAACTCAGAGTTATACCTGCTCTCCCTGCGCTAGGGCTGAGCCAAACTAACTCTTCTCCCCCTCAAGCCACTCATGCCCCTGTAGATCCTACGCAGTTATTAACTGCTCTTTCAAATGCTCTAACTACTGCCATGGCAGGAGTTATTCCGTCACCCACAAGCGGTAATCAGAGAAGAGACCTGGTCAGGGTGGGTCGCTATGATGGCAATACGGGGTGGGAAACGTACTGGACACAATTCCAACTCATAGCCAGAGCTAACCAGTGGGACAGAACCGAGAGTGCAGTTCAACTGGCCGCGGCTCTGGATGGAGAGGCTAGGAGGGTACTGCTTGACCTCTCGGATGTGGAGATGAGCAACCCCCAATCCATAGCTCGGGCTATAGAGAGACAGTTTGGGGAACCAACATCACAAGCAGCTGCTAGGCGACAGTTCAACGAGCGAGTGCGCCGGAGGGGAGAGAAGCTAGGGGTCTATGCAGCAGAGCTACGACATCTGGCCCGTAGAGCGTTTCCTGAGTTCAACGAGGAGCAGCGGTTTATCCTCGCTAAAGAGGCCTTCGTCAGTGGGCTGACCCCACATACCCTGCGACTGCAGGTCCGCCTCAGTAACCCGCTCTCCTGGGAGGAGGCCCTGGAGAGAGCACAGGAGGTTGAACAGATTTTTGAGGAAGGCTTGGAACCAAAGCCCCAACAGGCCTTACCTGGCAACCCCAAGCCACCAGCTCCCCTCCGACAGACCCCTAGACTCCCAGTGACACAGGGGAGCCGCATCTCACCAGACCCACAGTCCCAGACCTGTTGGAGTTGTGGCCAGAGAGGTCACATACAGTATCATTGCCCTCTCTCCCTAGACCAGCATCAACCGTCGCTGGGAAACGAGGCAGGGACAGAATAGAGGGGAATACTTCTGTCCCAGTCACTGAACCTGTTCCCCCCTCCCCTGCTCGGAATAATTGTTTAAAAGGACCAGACCCTGGGACACAACCACAGCTACCTCCTGGTTGTCGTCTTCTGGTGGAGGTAGAGGGGAACTTAGTCCATGCTCTCGTGGATACAGGATCCTCAGCGACGCTCATAAGGCCAGACCTGTTGAAGGTAAGGCAGCAACTGTCCCAAACCAACCTCCCCCTCATCACCGTGACCGGCGACCGAGCAGCCATGCTGGGCTGCTGCCCCGTCACTATCCACGTGGGTGATCAGACGTTTAAGCAATCTGTGTGGGTGGCCGAGATCATTGAACCATGTCTGCTTGGCTTGGACTTTCTTAGGGCCACTGGGTGCGTGTTAGATCTCACACAGAACACAGTGTCTTTAATGGGTGGGTCTCCGCACAGGTTAGGTAGTTATGGACAAACCCCGGAGTCTTTAGCTTCCTCTCAACCTCTTCATAGAGAGACAACCGGTGCCTCTCCACTACACCCAGGACTCTCCTACAGTGATGTTGTGAGGAGAACAGCCCCTAATTCTGCCCTGCCTCCCCCACCAGTGGCCTCAGTGTCGGTGGAGCAACCGGCACCAACAAGGAACTGCCCTGCTCGACAACCCTGTCTGCCAAGACCCCCGACGACTAATACAGCCACGGTGTGTACCCCCAGACTCTCTGCGGAGGTAACTGTTAGGGCCGTACTGGAGCAGAATACCGAAGGACTGTCGGTGGAACAGCAGCAACGACTATGGGAAGTGCTGTTTGAGCACCGGGAAGCCTTTGCAACCTCTCCCACTGATGTTGGCCGCACTCCTATGGTCGAGCATGAGATTGACACCGGCACAGCTCACCCCATCCGGCAACGTCCTCGCCGTCTACCCGTACAGAGGCAAGCAGCAGCAGAACAATGTCTGGAGGAGATGCGAGCAGCGGGAGTCATAGAACCTTCAGACAGCCCATGGATGTCGCCAGTGGTGATGGTTCCGAAGAAGGGCGGCTCTTGGCGCTTTTGTGTGGACCTTCGCAGACTTAATGAGGTCACAGTCAAGGATTCATACCCTTTGCCTCGAATCGACGAGTCCCTGGACGGGATTAAGGGCTCCGCCTGGTTCTCGTCCCTTGACCTAAGGAGTGGCTATTGGCAGGTGCCACTTTCTGCTGAGGCACGACCGAAAACAGCCTTTACAACGGGCTCTGGGCTATGGCAGTTCACCACCATGCCTTTTGGTCTATGTAATGCTCCAGCCACGTTTGAAAGGCTCATGGAGAAAGTGTTGGTCGGAGTCCCAGCAAAGAACTTACAGGTCTACCTGGATGATGTCCTGGTCCATGGATCGGACTTCGACACTGCTTTGGCATCACTTCGCCTGGTCATCTCCAAAATACAGCAAGCTGGGCTCAAGCTGCACCCGGAGAAGTGCAACCTGATGCGGAAGGAGCTCACCTTCCTGGGCCATCGAGTTAGTGGCGAAGAGGTTGCCACTGAAGATGGGAAAGTCGCCGCAGTCCGAGACTGGCCGATCCCCAAGAACCTGTCTGAGCTGCGGTCCTTCCTGGGGCTGACCTCATATTATCGCCGTTTTGTCGCAGGGTTCTCCACAGTGGCCGCACCTCTGAACCGCCTGACAAACAAAAATGTTCGCTTTGAGTGGGGCCCAGACCAACAGCAGGCATTTGAGACACTCAAGGCCGCCCTATGTCAGTCACCAATCCTGACAACTCCCGACCCAGATGGAGAGTTTGTTCTCGACACGGATGCAAGCAATGATGGCCTGGGGGCAGTCCTGGCCCAGGTGACCCCGGACGGTGAACGGGTGATTGCTTACTATAGCAGGACATTCTCTAAACCCGAATGCAATTATTGCGTGACTCGGAGGGAGCTGCTTGCGGTCGTGGAGGCAGTGAACCACTTCAAACACTACCTCTGTGGTCTCAAATTCCTCATCCGGACAGACCATGCGTCTCTTAAGTGGTTGCTGTCCTTCAAAGAACCAGAAGGACAAGTTGCGAGATGGATTGAGCAACTCCAGGAGTACAATTTCACCATCGTTCACAGGAAGGGGGACAGTCACACTAATGCGGATGGACTCTCCAGGCGTCCTTGTGGGCCAGACTGTGCTCACTGCAGCCGCACTGAGATGAGAGACTCAGAGGCTGTGAAGGAGCAGGGGGCAAGATGTATGGCACTGCGTTTGGATGACCCAGCTGATTGGGCCAAGGAACAGAGAGAGGACCCAGATCTGAGCACAGTGTTGGGATGGTTAGAGGGAGGCCAACGGCCCGAATGGCCCGAAGTGGCTTCTGCCAATCCTTCGATCAGGGGGTTGTGGTCCCAGTGGGAGAGCTTGGCCCTCCGAGATGGAATTCTCTGGAGACGGTGGAAGGAACCAGCCACGAGTAGAGAGAGGTGGCAAGTGGTGGTGCCGAAAAGTCGGCAGGGGGAGGTGCTGGAGTTCAATCATGGGCTGCATGGGGTCGGCCACTTTGGAGTTAACAAAACACTAAAGAGGGTTCGCCAGGCATTCTACTGGGGCACATGTAGGCGAGACGTGGAGACCTTCTGTCGGAGATGTAACCCCTGCGTGGCCCGCAAGGGTCCAGCAGGCCAGAGTAGAGCGCCTCTTCAGCAGTATAGGGTAGGGGCACCCATGGACCGAGTCGCTGTCGACGTGCTGGGTCCCCTTCCTCGCACACCACGTGGTAATCGCTATGTGGTGGTTGCCATGGATTATTTCACCAAGTGGCCCGAGGCCTATGCTGTGCCTGACCAGGAGGCTCGCAGCGTATGTGAGGTGCTGATTAAAGGGATGTTCAGCCGGTTCGGGGTCCCAACTGAGTTGCACTCCGATCAAGGGAGGAACTTTGAAGCCCACCTCTTCGCTGAAATGTGTAGACAGCTGTCTATACACAAGACGCGCACCACACCTCTCCACCCCCAGAGTGATGGGCTGGTGGAGAGGTTTAATCGCACCCTGGGAGCTCAGCTTGCCCTGGTGGTGGCCAAGGACCAGAAGGACTGGGATCTACAGCTGCCACTGGTACTGATGGCCTGCCGGTCAGCTACACAGGAGACAACGGGGTGTACACCTGCCCTGCTGATGTTCGGTAGGGAACTTAGAACGCCGCCTGCTCTTGTGTACGGACAGCCTCCGGATGCCCCTCAAGCACCGGCTGGCCTGGAGTACGCTGCCCAGTTAGCGGAAAGGCTGGAGGTGGCACATGAGTTCGCCAGGAAACAATCTGAGGCGGCAGGGACCCGGCAGAAGAGAGCCTATGACCAGCACACGAAGGGAACACACTTTCAGGCTGGAGACCTAGTGTGGGTTTATGGACCAAAAAGATCCAAAGGGAGGTCACCAAAACTGCGTAACTGGGTGGGACCTTGCCGGGTCATGGAGCGGGTTGGTGAGGTCGTGTACAGGTTGAAGTTGGCGCCACGGGGGCGGGTCGTGGTGCTGCACCGGGATCGGTTAGCCCCATACCTGGGTACGGCTCAGCCATTTTATGGTCAGGTTCCCCAGACCCCATCGCCAAGCCGGCAGGCAGCCGGCGATGGTGGACCCCCCACAACGTTCTTCGATCAGCTCACGGCGTTCCTCGGTTCAGCCTGATGGGGTGCAAGTTACACCCTTTGGGGCGGTTGTTCCTCCCCGGGGACATCAGGAAGTGTCGGCAGGGGTGCCAGGCCGGCCTGTGAGGAAGCGTAATGTTCCACAGCGTTATCAGGACTTTGAGCTTGAGCTCCTCGGGGACGAGGAGATTTAGAAGGGGGGGCAGTGTAACGCTGTGGCCTGGCCGACCATGGGTCTCCCTCCAGGACAAAGGGGGTTTGGGAGTTCATTGGGTGTTGTATGAGTGTGTTCGTTTACCTGCATGTGTTTGAGGGGAAGTGTCCACTATAGAGGGTCATTGGCTGCGAGTGCTAGGGGGAACAGGTTGCGTGGGAACGGGAGGAGAGAAAAGGGGGGTGTGGTGAGACGGCGTGGAGGAGGTGGGGAGAAAGAGACACAGACTATTTGCGTTGGAGGAATATCGTTTTGGGCTTGCCACCCTGGTTTATTGTTTTGAAGAGTGGACATTTCAACCCCCGGGTTAGTTGTGAGCTGCGGCAGGGAATAAATCTGGGCCAGTTTGGCTATCAAATAAGAACATTGTCTCAGTCTTCTGTATCAAGCTGGCTACCACCGCTAAAGCGTCACAATACTGTCAGTTGCGAGGGTTTAAACTTCGTCATATTTTCTTGCCTTGGTTTTGGGTTGTGTAACGGTACCGTCACACTTGTTTGTCTCTGAAGCTTCGCCAGTTTTTCTAGTTTTTCATCCCTGTCAAATATTTCTCCATTCTGTAGGTTTCTTTACGTTCGACTTTATTCTTCTTTTACCTTCGCCTTCCATCCTCATCATGTACATTACACACCTGTGTCCTACAGCGCCCTCATAGGTTTCTAAGTGTAACTACACGACACAACAACGCATCTTGCACACAGCAGCATTGCGTCGACTTCCGTCAACGCGTGCCAGTAGGCGTGTCTGGCGCGTGGGGTTATCGCGACCAACAACCAATCACATTATCTCCCGCCCCGGACACACAAAGCTAAAAAGTGTCACGGTTACGGTGGTTGGCAGGGGGCGTGGCCTAGCCACGTGCGCTGGTGGCGCACACACCCCTGTCAACAATCACGTTGGTTGGCAGGGGGCGTGGCCTAGCCACGTGCGCTGGCCACACACATACACACACACACACCTGGACTCAATATTCACCCTTGTTCAATTGCTAATCACCTCACCTGGGGTATATATACTTTGTCTATCCTTTACCCCAGCGTGAGGTCGTTACGTATACTGCACGTCTACCCGTTCTGATCGCCCGCCTGCGGACTATCGGAGAGATAGTTCGCACCCCGGTCGCCTGCCTATTCCATTGTTACGTAGTCCTCCCTGTGTACCCTGGTACTTTGTGTGTGCCTGTGCGCAAATAAAGCCGTTCGTATCACGCTCCACTCTGTCGTTGTCTGCGTTCGGGGTCCAACCCACACTCCCTCTCACTCGTGACAGAACGACCTCACCACCATGGACCCCGGCAACTGCGACTTGTGGAGGATCACCCTGATCGCCCAGGAAAAGGCGAACACTGCGCATATTCGGGCGTGGTTGGCCGCGACCGAAAGGACTTTCGGTTTTCCTCCACCGACCGCTCCGCACCCGGCTGACGACGCCGCTCCGCACCCGGCGGACGACGTCGCTCCGCACCCGGCGGACGACGCCGCTCCGCACCCGGCTGACGACGTCGCTCCGCACCCGGCTGACGACGCCGCTCCGCACCCGGCGGACAGCGCCGCTCCGCACCCGGCTGACGACGTCGCTCCGCACCCGGCTGACGACGTCGCTCCGCACCCGGCGGACGACGCCGCTCCGCACCCGGCGGACGACGCCGCTCCGCACCCGGCGGACGACGCGCTCCGCACCCGGCGGACGACGTCGCTCCGCACCCGGCGGACGACGTCGCTCCGCACCCGGCTGACGACGTCGCTCCGCACCCGGCTGACGACGTCGCTCCGCACCCGCCTGAGGACGTCGCTCCGCATTCGCCGGAGGACGTCGCTCCGCATCCGCCTGAGGACGTCGCTCCGCACCCAGCTGACGACGTCGCTCCGCACCCGTCTGAGGACGTCAAGCGGCCCCCGTCTGCTGACGCCGCGCCGGATCCGCCCGACGACGTCACGCAGCCCCCGTCTGCTGACGCCGCGCCGTATCCGCCCGACGACGTCACGCAGCCCCCCTCTGCTGACGCCGCGCCGTTCCCGCCTGACGACGTCACGCAGCCCCCGTCTGCTGACGCCACGCCGGATCCGCCCGTCGACGTCACGCAGCCCCCGTCTGCTGACGCCGCGCCGTACCCGCCCGACGACGTCACGCAGCCCCCGTCTGCGGACGCTACGCCGTACCCGCCCGACGACGTCACGCAGCCCCCGTCTGCTGACGTCACGCAGCCCCCGTCTGCTGACGTCACGCAGCCCGCAGCCCCCCGTGGCTCTCTTCCCGGGCCCCACCCGCCCACCAAATCTCCTCCACCCCCCCGGATCATCGACTGGGACGCAGACGGTCCAGAGGGGCGGGGTTGGCCCCCGCGCTGCTACAGTCGGGATCTGCTATTTTCCCTCAACTGCCACCGGGAACACCCCTTCAAGCCGGGTTGGACGCCAGGAGGCGCCCGTTGAGGGGGGGGTACTGTCACGGTTACGGTGGTTGGCAGGGGGCGTGGCCTAGCCACGTGCGCTGGTGGCGCACACACCCCTGTCAACAATCACGTTGGTTGGCAGGGGGCGTGGCCTAGCCACGTGCGCTGGCCACACACATACACACACACACACCTGGACTCAATATTCACCCTTGTTCAATTGCTAATCACCTCACCTGGGGTATATATACTTTGTCTATCCTTTACCCCAGCGTGAGGTCGTTACGTATACTGCACGTCTACCCGTTCTGATCGCCCGCCTGCGGACTATCGGAGAGATAGTTCGCACCCCGGTCGCCTGCCTATTCCATTGTTACGTAGTCCTCCCTGTGTACCCTGGTACTTTGTGTGTGCCTGTGCGCAAATAAAGCCGTTCGTATCACGCTCCACTCTGTCGTTGTCTGCGTTCGGGGTCCAACCCACACTCCCTCTCACTCGTGACAAAAAGCACACTTTCATGAGCTCCACTATTGCGAAACTGGATGCCGATTTGCTGAGAAGGGTGGTTATTGCCTATGCATGGTCATACAAGACCGGGTGATTCCCTACCACAATGACCAGTTTTTTATCCATCATGGTCATTCATTTTTCATTTTTATCCATCATGATTCGTTTAGCCAAGGCCAAACGAATCATAAAGACATTGCCCACCCCAGCCACGAACTGTACTCACTGTTACCGTCAGGCAGGCGATACCTCAGTATCAAGTGCCGTACAAATAGACTCAGAGATAGCTTCCACAGTCAGGCCATCAGGCTGCTGAACATGGGCGTATAGCATATAATAATGTATATTTTATTACATTGATTTATATATACATATTGCTATTTTCTGTGCTGATATTTTGCATTTTATAAATTGCATTTTTATTTTTTATTTTTTATTTTAATTTTTAACTTTATTCTATTTTTATCTATTTTTTATCTTATTTTATAACTGCTGTCTGTCGTCGGGTTTTGCACACAAGATTTTCACATCACTGCTTTATACTTGTGTAAACTGTGAAGTGACAATAAACTGTGCCGTTGCTGTCGTTTGATTGGCTAGTGCCAATTAGCTCGGTCCTGGGGACTATCAGGCTGTGGCCCCAGGTCCGTAGCTCGGTCCTGGGGACTATCAGGCTGTAGCCCCAGGTCCGTAGCTCGGTCCTGGGGACTATCAGGCTGTAGCCCCAGGTCCGTAGCTCGGTCCTGGGGACTATCAGGCTGTAGCCCCAGGTCCGTAGCTCGGTCCTGGGGACTATCAGGCTGTGGCCCCAGGTCCGTAGCTCGGTCTGTTGGTGTCAGCGGACCTGAGGCGACGGGAAGGAGTGTGACGGGGGACGAGGTCAGAGAGGTAGGGAGGGGCCAGGTTATTGAAGGCTTTGTAAGTGATGAGCAGTTTTTTTTTAAGTCTATCCTGTGTTTAACTGGGAGCCAGTGGAGGTTGTGGAGGACAGGGGTGATGTGATCTCTGGGTGGAAGTGAGTAGATGGGCAGCGGAGTTCTGGACATATTGGAGTTTATTGAGGATTTTGTTTAGTGAGCCGTAGAGGATGCTGTTGCAGTAATAATCGAGTCTTAAGGTTATGAGCGGGTAATGTTCCCGGAGGTGAAAGAAGGTAGTAGGAAGAGTGTGGTACGAATGAGAGGGTGGGGTCGAGGATGGTGCCAAGCTTGCAGACATGGGTGGAGGGGGTGACGATGGAACCATCAATGGTGAGAGAGAAGGTCTGGGCGGACCGGATGAGGGAGTTTGGGCCGATGAGTATTTACGATTTATTGCAGTTGAGTTGGACAAAGTTCTGTTGCATCCATGTTTTTATATCAGCAAGGTGGTGAGGGGGGAGTGTGGTGGGACGAGGGTCTTGGAGAAGAGGTGGAGTTGTGTGTCCGCATAGCAAAGGAAGCAGAGGCCATGCAGGCGGAGAATTTGACCCAGAGGAAGTATGTACTATATATATATATATATATATATATATATATATTGTTTATGGAGATGTATTGGTGTCTGTCGGAGAGGTAGGAGGTGAACCAGGAGAGGACAGTACCCGAAATGCCGCGGGAGTAAAGGCTGAAGAGGAGGATGGATGATGGAGTCAGAGGTTATGGTGAGGAACACGCTTGAGGGAGGGGGGGCGAGACCAGTGGACAGGGAGGAGTTGATTATGTTGGTGATAAGTAGGGAGAGACTGGGGTCGAGGGCACTGGTTGATGATTTCATACTGATTAGATTAGATTAGATTAGATTAGCATTTGTGGATTTTACGCTGGTTTTTATTGTTTGTCTGTGAAATATTGCTATACCGCCGCCACGCTTATCCTTGCGTGGTTTGTCCATATAAGTGTATCCAGCAGTTGCTGTTTGGTTGAGTGTGTAGTGTATTTTTATACCCTAAGTATAAAACTAAAACACTATCTGTGATACTGTATGCATTGTAAGGGCCATGCGTGTTGAAGCACCAAAGGGCGTTGCTAGGAATGCGACCCTCTGGCATTGCCAGAGATGCGACCAAAGGTCGTTGCCAGAAATGCGACCAAAGGGCGTTGCTAGGAATGCGACCCTCTGGCGTTGCCAGAGATGCGATCAAAGGGTGTTTGTGCTTGTAAACTTGTGACGTGACAACTAAGACACCGTGACCAACCAGAGTAGTGGATACTGGTTGTACCTCAAGACCAATAGGAGTAGTAGATGTTTGTGATACTACTTTCTATATATTCTATATATTTCTATATGTTTGGTAAAGGAGCGCGTCGCCAGTCTGTGAATTGGCATGGCAGGTTCCATCTTGCTGCAGTATAGATGCTTTCATTTGATGCTTTGTTCAATAAAGACATTGAACTTAGTATCCGGACCTCTGAGAAAGATTCTTATTCCACCCGAGTAGAAATTATACTACTACTTATAAGTGAAATATTCGGATGGTTTATGCCAGGTTTCGGTAAAACAGGAAAAGAAAAAGACCCTGTCAGTGATCAATTAATTGAGAATTGGACCTTTAGTGTTCATGGATCTGTGTCTTGGTGGGCTGGTGGTTTGCGAGCGGAGGGGGCGGAGTCAGCGTGGTGTTTGTTGTGATGACGTAAATTGTCTGCGACAGTGCGAGCGGGTGAGATAGACGCGATGGAGTGATCGGATTCGATTCGATTCGATTGAAATGTATTGTGGTTAGAACCTCTCTGGGTGTGTATCTTGGTCGGCTCAGCAGTCCAACGTGCTTGATGACGGAGGTAGAGGATCGATACGTGTGTGGAGAAGCTGTGAAGTGGACAACCTTCGCCCTGCACTGTATCATAACTCCTTACCTATAGTTGACATATTTATTGTTTACATACCTGTATGGTAGTCATTTACATTTTTACTGTACTTCCTGCTCACTACCTGCTGTATATACATTTATATACAATTATCTTGTTGATACAACTGCATACACCTGCTTACTACCTTGTATATATATAAACCTATAATTCTGCACATATCTCAAACCTACTCTATGTTATTTTATACATGTTTTTAGTAGACCGCTTTTACATCTTATTTAACCACTGTAAATGATATATTACCATGTATATTACCATGCACTGCATTACCATGCAGGCTGTTGTTCCCACGGCCTTCAAGATGTCCACCATCGTGCCTGTCCCTAAACAACCCAAGGTAACATGCCTGAATGACTATAGACCTGTAGCCCTCACCTCGATCATCAGCAAATGCTTTGAGAGGTTGGTCAAGGACTTTATTTGCTCCGTGTTACCTGCCACGGACGACGCAATTGCCATGGCCCTCCACACTGCCCTTTCCCACCTGGAGGGAAAGAACTGTTATATGCGAATGCTGTTTGTGGACTACAGCTCAGCGTTCAACACGATAGTTCCTGCCAAGCTCGACACCAAGCTTAGAGGTCTAGGCGTGCCCCCATCCACGTGCAGCTGGATACTGGACCTCCTGTCGGACTGCCACCAGGTGGTGAGGATGGGCAGCACCACCTCAGAGCCACTGACCCTCAACACGGGAGCCCCCCAGGGATGCGTGCTAAGCCCCCTCCTCTACTCCCTCTACACCCACGACTTGCTATGCACAGCTCCAACGTCATCATCAAGTTTGCTGACGACACGACAGTGATGGGCCTGATCGCCGGCGACGACGAGACAGCCTACAGGGAGGAGGTCGGATCGCTGGAGCAGTGGTGCCAGGAGAACAGCCTCGCCCTCAACGTCAAGAAGACCAAGGAGCTGATCGTGGACTTCAGGAAGAGAGGAGATCACATTCTATACCGGCACCATCGAGAGTGTTCTTACAGGGTGTATCACCGCCCGGTACGGGAACTGCACCGCACTCGAGCGCAGAGCGCTTCAAAGGGTGGTGCGGACGGCCCAGTATATGGTTGGAGGTGAGCTCCCCTTCCTCCTGGATATATGTCTGAGAGGAGGATGCTGCGCAAGCTGCGTAGTATCCTTGACAACAACTCTCACCCTCTCCATCAGGTGCTGACCTCATACAGAAGCACCTTCAGCAACAGACTCATTCCACCCAGGTGCACCACAGAATGCCACAGGAAGTCCTTTCTTCCTGTGGCCATCAGTCTCTATAATTCATCTACCTCGGGTCGTGAGAGGGACAGTGGAGACTCAGTGACCTGAGGCCAACGCACTGTTATTATTATTTTTTGGTCAACGCACTGTAAATCCTTTCACTGTAATTTTGCACTGTAAATTCAATTTCACATGTCACTTTTTCAGTATTCATCTGAGTTATTTATTAGTATTTATTACTGCCAATTTGCACTATACGTATTGTTGTGTATTGTATATACCTACGTATTACTGTAATAATACTGTAAATTGTGCAATTCATCTATCAATACATTTAGATTTCATTTAGAGTTAATTTAGTTATATCTTGTTTATACTATCTTGTTTTGTTTAGTTAGTTTGTTGTTATTTAGTTTTTAGCTTTAGGTATTGGTATATTTGTGTGTGTTTATTCCCCCTGTTTCAACTGTTGCACCTTAATTTCCCTCGGGATAAATAAAGTAATCTGAATCTGAATCTGAATATACAACCAGCGGCGCGTGGCCAAGGCCAAACGCATCATAAAGACATTGCCCACCCCAGCCACGAACTGTATTCACTGTTACCGTCAGGCAGGCGATACCGCAGTATCAAGTGCCGTACAAATAGACTCAGAGATAGCTTCCACAGTCAGGCCACCAGGCTGCTGAACAAGGGCGTATAGCATATAACAATGTATATTTTATTACATTGATTTATATCTACATATTGCTCTTTTTCTCTGCCGATATATTGCATTTTTACTTTGATTCTATTCTGTTTTATTCTATTTTTATCTTATTTTTATAACTGCTGTCTGTCGTCGGGTTTTGCACATAAGATTTTCACATCACTGCTTTATACTTGTGTAAACTGTGAAGTGACAATAAACTGGACTTGACTTGACACTTTACTGCAGCATTTGCACTCTGGTTAGATGCAAAATTATTTTCTCTGTACTGTACTTGTGCTGTGCAACGACAATACATTTGAATCTAATCGAATCTAATCTTCTAGAAATGCTGTCCTAACTTTACCGCCCCGGGACAGCTAAGAGGCTGCCAGGGATCTCAGTGGCCTATCTGCAGAGACGGATCTATATGATATGTTATTATATATGATATGCTATATTATTATGGCTTGTGAGGAAGGAAAGGCACCGATGATTTGTAAGTGACTAGTAGTTCTCTTGCCTACCTGTTGATTGAATGGCCTTATTGTAAGTCGCTTTGGACAAGTAATATAATTTATTATAGTGCATTAATACATTTTCTATTGTTCTATTGTTCCAACAAAGTGACGTTAAACCAGTGTTCTCTCTCTCTCTCTCTCTCTCTCTCTCTCTCTCTCTCTCTCTCTCTCTCTCTCTCTCTCTCTCTCTCTCTCTCTCTCTCTCTCTCTCTCTCTCTCTCTCTCTCTCTCTCTCTCTCTCTCTCTCTCTCTCAATGTGTGTAGTCTATAAATGTATTTTCTCGATACTCAGGTCCCTGGGTTCCACTGGTATCTCTTATCTCCAGGGCAGTACAAATCACTTAACTCTATAATAAACCAACATGCATTCAGTACATTTATTACCCTGCCACATGCATGTATGTAAATGTAATTTGAACATATCAGAGTTGAATGGTTGGGGGGGGGGGGTTAAGTCAAGCATCATCAAAATAAACAAAATTTAAAATGGAAAAGGGAAAAGAAAAGGGACATAGAGTGTGTGTGTTAGGGTCTGTTTCCATTTCCCTTATGATAGCTACAGGGCTGTTTTATGACCCCCACTGTAGCTGGGAGGGTAATTCAGATTCAGATTCAGATTACTTTATTAATCCCGAGGGAAATTAAGGTGCAACAGTTGACACAGGGGGAATAAATGCACACACAAAAATACTAATACCTAAGCTAAAAAAACAAAACAACTAACTAAAAATTGTATAAACAAAAATATATTTAAATGAAATCTAAATGTATTGATAAATGAAGATAAATGTACAGTATTATTACAGTAATACGTAGGTATATACAAACACAACAATACGTATAGTGCAAATTGGCAGAATAATATATTAATAAATAACTCAACTAAATAATAAGCAGAGCTAGAGAGACAAGGGGATGTATAGAGCGAAATGAAGGCACTATAGTTTATGAAATGTGTTGAATGCACTATTGTTAGTCGCTTTGGACAAAAGTGTCTGCTAAATGACAACGTAATGTAGTGAAATAGGATTCCATGAACACTAGCCGTGTTCGATGCATGTTTTTGTTAGGTTGTTTATCGTTGATCTGATCTATTGGAGATACATCACAGGCCCATGTCAGTCAATGACCTTAGACCAAAGTTTAATCCAAAGCGACAACACTACATCATGTTGATGACACGTTCCACCACAGCGAACGGCTGCCGTGGCACATGAGCAACACTGTCCACCACCTCTCCTCCACACGCAGGCATTCCGGTTTAGTTCACATGTAAAGGTAAACAGGTTTGTTAGTGTTATAACAGTAGTGTTGTGTATATATATATATATATATATATATATATATGTGTCAATAAAGTGGTCCACACTGCACAGCGGACCGGGTACGAGTTGGGTACTAGTGTGAGTGACAGATGGGCATGTGGTCAGCAGCGGTGGTGGTGGAGAAACTGTGAGGTAAATTGCATTTGACATATTTTAAACAAATAATAAACAACCCAGTATGCTGCTCAGCTTCAGAAACTAACATCACAAACGATTTGGCGCCAGTAAAGGTCAACGTTCACTAAAGTAAAGTCCGGCCAAAACAAATGGTGAATATCGACATGAAATACGAGTAAGGCCGTGCGCCTTCTGAGCTGAGTGTGTTGGTATCCCCTCAGTATAAACGATATAGGTCTGTTGGTCCTCTGGTTACAGCCCTGTGTGTTTAGAGCCTCTACTAGCGGCCCCCAGGCGCCACTAGGACGCGGGGGGTCGACCACCTGGGGGGTTATAGCCTCCAGCTCGGGACGGGACAAAAGGCACCGTGACCATCGGTAGGAGTAGACCATGAGACCAGGAGTAGACCACGTAGGAGGAGACCATGTAGGAGTAGACCATCGGTAGGAGTAGACCATGAGACCAGGAGTAGACCATCGGTAGGAGTAGACCATGTAGGAGTAGACCATGAGACCAGGAGTAGACTATGTAGGAGGAGACCAGGAGACCAGGAGTAGACCATGTAGGAGGAGACCAGGAGACCAGGAGTAGACCATGTAGGAGGAGACCAGGAGTAGACCATGTAGGAGGAGACCAGTAGATTTATAATGTGTGGTAAAGAGACGCGTCGTCAGTCTGACCCATTGGCCGGCAGGCTCCATCTCGCTGCAGCAGATGACTTGGAAGTTTTGTTTCAATACAGATATTGAACTTAGTATCCGGACCTCCTGCGATTGATTCGTATTCCACCCGAGTAGATATTATACTACTTATTTGCCGTCACGAACAGGATTTGGTTCAAACGATTGTTAACCAAAAAGGCGCACTTTCTGTGGAGCGGACGCACCCGGGCTCCGAGGTAAATAAGCTTTTAACATCTTCAAAGTATGTACTAACAATTGACCAAAACCGAAAATGACCCTTTTTGGGTTGATTGGATGGAATAGAACACTTAACATGCCAGCTAGATTATAAAGTGGGATGTCCACTATGGGTTAGAGATGTGACGCCATGAGGGTATATAGGGTCTCCATACCGCGGGGGGTAAAGAGAGTACGTGGGAAGTCCAATACTTACGGGAGAGAATTAGGGCATAAAACTAATGAGAGGAAGAGTTTTTTTAATGTTTTATGTCGACATTTCGACTTTATTCTCGATTATTTTTAATGCCTGGCCCTAATACTCTTCCGTAGTAAATACTAGTGCCTGGGGATTTGAGTTTTTATCAAAAATGATAAGTAAATAAGAATCTACCGAATTCCATCCATCCATCCACCGTGTACCGCTGATCCGTGGTCGGGTATAAGGCATTTCCTTTGAAATCGATGGGTTTAAGAAAGTGTGATGCCACTAAGGGCCAGGTAGTTTGAGATAGTAATAATTATTCAAATAAGAATATACCTACTGCCCATAGGAAACGCTGGTCGCTTTAAACACTAATGTGTTAAAGTGAGTATGTAGCTTGAAACCATGATTGGTTAAAGTGAGTAAATGTTTGCAGAGATGTTCTGTATATGTAAGTGGGATGTCCACAAAGGCCTTTCCTTTTAAATCGATTCAAGAATCAAGATTCAAGAATTGTTTTTGCCATTTGCAACAAGTACAATGGAATGCTTACTCCAAATTCCCTCCCACAGTATGAAATTGTAGAACAATACTATAAGAAAACTATACACAAAAAAAGAACATACAAAGAACAATAACGTGCTTGATGGATGATATGTACATATGTGTTCAATTGTGCAAAAAGTATTTAAAGCATTTGAAAGTCACTACAGCCACTAACCATTTTACAAAAACGAGCAATACGAACCATTCACAGCGTGGGTTACCAGGAACACACAAACTCACTTTTTCTACTGTCAAAACTACTGAAATTTACAGACATCGTCAAATATCAAACAGCTCAAATTATGTTCAAAGCTAAAAATAATCTATTACCAGTAAATATACAGTCATTATTCAGCATGCACGAGGGGGGTTATAATTTAAGAGGGAAATTTAATTTTGATATTCAATTAATTCGAACAACCAGAAAAAGTTTTTGTATTTCAGTCAGCGGGGTGAGACTATGGAACAGGTGCACTGTGGAGTTGAAACAATGTCCAAACATAAAACAGTTTAAAAGTAGGTACAAAGACACAATCTTCACAAGTTACAGGGATGAGGGAGGTGTTGGGTAGCACTAGGTGTTATAAGGGTACTGCTTTTTTATTGTTATTGTTTTATTTTTTTTATTTTTTTTTCTGGGGGGGTTATTTTCTTGTTGCTCTTCCGTATGTGTGTGTAAATATGCGTATATAATGAGTATTGTAGGCATATATTTAGATAATCATCTGAATGGGTGTGTGTATATATTACATGTTATTGTATGACATGTATATATTATATTTATATTTTCATAATATATGTATATTATATATATAGTATTGTATGATATGTATATATTATATTTATATTTTCATAATATTATAAAATCTGAAACAGAATTACTAGTAAATATTACACAGTAGTGTATAGACAGGGTTAGACCAGGAAGCTTGTTATTATGTATTATTTATGGAGAAGGGGTGGGAGTTAATAAGTTTTACTTCTTCTCACTCCTTTTCGAATATGTATATATTCTATTTTTCTTTGTTTCTTTAATGGCTTTTATTTATTATTTTTGCTTTCATATTCGAAATAAACACTTCAATCAATCAAAAAGTGCCAGTAGTGCAGCAGCATCATGGATACAGTGCAGTACAGTGCAGTACAGTGCAGTACAGTGCAGAACAGTGCAGTAACTGTAATGAGTAATGAATATGAGTCCAGAAAGTCCAGAAAAGTATGACTGTCCTTGAACCTGCTAGTCCTTGTACGGAGGCTGTGTAACCGGAGAATCGTGTAACCGACGATTCTTGAACGGTAGGGGAGAAGAGATGAAGCCCAGGGTGGTTGCAGTCCTTTATGATGGACATGGCCTTCTTCCGACATCTGGTTCTAAAGATCTCCTCAATGCAGGAAAGTGCACACCCCATGATATTTTCTGCCGTCCTCACGACCCTCTGGATGTCTTTCTTGTCCTGTTCAGTGGTGTTGTCGTACCACACGGTGACGCCACTTGTCAGGACCCTCTCTACGGGGCCACGGTAGAAGTTCACCAGCTACCTCTGGCCTATTCCGCTTTTTCTGAGGCACCGCAGAGTATAGAGGCGCTGGTGTGCCTTCTTCAGCATGACCTCCGTGTCGAGGGTCCACGCCAGGTCGTCGGAAATCTTTAGCCCTAAGAAAACAGAAACAGCTGACGACTTTCACCGGTGTCCCGTCCAGGCTGATGGTGGAGTGTGTACCCCGGTGGCTCCTGAAGTCCACGATGAGCTCCTTGGTCTTGCTGACATTCAGTGTGAGGCTGTTGTCCTCACACCATCGCGTCAGCCTGACTACCTCATCTCTGTACTGTGGTATCGTCTGCAAACTTGATAATCCGATTATTGCTGTGCGTGGCAGTACAGTTATGTGTGTACAGCGAGTACAGCCGGGGACCGAGGCAGCAGCCTTTGGGTGCTCTGGTGTTGAGGACCAGAGTGGATGAGATGTTGTTCCCAATCTTCACCACTTGAGGCCTGCCCGTCAGGAAGTCCATAATCCACTTACAGATAGGGCGCACAGACCTAGGTCTCTCAAGTTTCAGGACCAGCTTGGAGGGAACGATGGTGTTGAACGCCGAGCTGTAGTCAATGAACAGCAGTCTGACGTAGGTGTCCCTCCTGTCTAGGTGCACATGGGCCTACTTCCCCATCATGGTGGTCAGTCTGATGGTCGTGATCCTGATAGTCAGTTGTGCTATTCCTATCATACGAGGAATGATAACGCGAGGTATTGATAGGGCAATGAATATACAAGCAGTTCAGATGGCTGTCATAGTAGATATGATGGCCCATGTTTAAATTCCATACCTGAAGAATTGTCCCAGTACCTGAACAACAAAGCCTAAAAAGAGGATGTTTTCTTTTTTTTCTTTATTTTTAATTTGTGGATGCTTAGTCAGCGCCTGCAGACATTGAGGAGAAAATCAGTAAAGGCGCGTGTCTAACTGGGACAGGGTCAACTAAGCGCTCCCTGCTTGTCATTTTTCAAGTGAAGATTCCCTCCCCGTCCTTTCCTCCCCTTGTAGTGATCTCACGCGTCTCCTTGGTGTCTGGCAGGAGGCAGACTGACCGCATGCTGGTGACCGCAGGATGAAGCTGTTCTTGTGTAGTACTCACAGACACATTCACTAGTACACTTAGTGTAGCCAAATGCATGGTTGATTGCCATTTTGTCAATAACATAATAAATGTTATCACCACACGATAGGTGTATTTAGGTATATGGGTATTTTCATTTTCATAGTATAGTAGTTTAAGAAAATTCCTCTGTGGGAGGGAATGGGGAGTAAGCATTCCATTGGATATGCAAATAGAAAAAATCTTGAATCTTGAAAGTGATTTAATGTTCTGTACCGTGTGCATTACACCACTGTACTCTGTGATGTAATGTCAAGCATTTGTTTTCCTGATATGAAATTGCTTGGTCTACAGCAGATAGTTTCTACTGTGCAATTCTAAACACAGGCTTTCTGGACCTTTCAAATTAAGAAATTTTAATATTTCTCAATGCTCTTAATTGTGTCACTTCCTTCCTAGGCCCACTCGTCTGTGACCCAGCGAGCTCCTCTGGTCATGTGAGCTGAGCGCTGACGGTGTGAAACATGACCACACGCGGGCTTCCCCTCTGGCTGCTGGTGCTGCTGTCTTCCAGGGTGCAGAGTTCATCAGGCAAGTGACAACCGGTCTCCTTCTTACTACCAAGAGACCATTTAGGATTTCATTTAAAAGGGACAGTGCACATTTAATGAACATTCAGATTTAATGTAGAAAATGCTGGATTTAGCCAAAAGGAACATTTCCGTCCGTAGTTCCTGGCAGGTTGTTGCATAATGCATGATATATACACAAAACAAATATATATATTTTTTTATTAAAGACACCAAGGTACTTGAATTGAAGTTCAATAACAGACTTAAATGAGTTGGTGAAACATTCCTGATGGCAACATAATGGACTAACTTCAGATAATCTTATGCCATTTCCCCCCCTGTGTTCCAGGTACCACGGTGTCACTGACGGCTCCTGATCTCGTTACCTTCCAGCAGAATTCTGAAACCAATGTCACCATCACATCCAGGTAGCTACAGCTAACCACTACCAACATGGAATCGTTCAGTAGGTTAGAGGACCTACAATGGTTCCTAGCCAACCACCCCCCACTGAGAGGTCAATATTGCTCTTTAGGTACAATCAAAATGTGCAGGCATAAAAATAATAACAATTATGTTAGTACAATTACATTACATTTACTTTGCATTTTTTCTGCTTTTGTAGTTTACATTGCATTGGACTATTCATTTTTGTCTGGTAAAATATTTCTGTTAGCTGTTAAAAAAAAGCGTTTCACGAATCAGAGATCAGACTGGCTGAGCTCAAACTAAAGCAGTCCTCCATGTAGTCCAAGTATCCATGCTGTCCTTCTCTGTTCTGTTTCTGTTCACATTAACCCCAAAGAGCTAAGGGATATATAACATTTCTGTCTTGCCAGCACCCCAGTCAACCAGTCTGCAGTAATCCAAATCAACGTGACCTACAGCTCCAAGCTGAACCACTCCACCATCATCACTTTACCTCAGCAGGTAACATGGTCTATAGTCTACTGGACTAGTCTATCGTCTACTGGACTAGTCTATAGTCTACTGGACTAGTCTATCGTCTACTGGACTAGTCTATAGTCTACTGGACTAGTCTATCGTCTACTGGACTAGTCTATCGTCTACTGGACTAGTCTATAGTCTACTGGACTAGTCTATAGTCTACTGGACTAGTCTATAGTCTTGGACCCAGAAATTGGAAACTTTTGTGATTGAAAAGTCATCTAAAGGTCTAGTGGATACAATTCAACTTGGTTGCATGTTTGGCAATTTGCATCATTAGCATAATAATCTAATTATCAGGTAAAATAAAGAATAATCACAGACTTCCCAGAGTAGGTTCATTGTAATGGTAATATATATATATACTGCACATATATACTATCAAATATAAGAAAACAATAACACAAATCCAACTATTTACATATTAAGACAATTAGGATATTAAGCTAACAAATTACAGAATACAGGAAACAGCAAAACGTTCACTTAAAGTTAACTTAGAACAACAACCACAACCTGATACTCAATGGCCTCCAGCCTCCTCATCATCTCTCTCCTCATTCCCTCCAGCCTCCTCATCATCTCTCTCCTCATTCCCTCCAGCCTCCTCATCATCTCTCTCCTCATTTCCTCCAGCCTCCTCATCATCTCTCTCCTCATTCCCTTCAGCCTCCTCATCATCTCTCTCCTCATTCCCTTCAGCCTCCTCATCATCTCTCTCCTCATTCCCTCCAGCCTCCTCATCATCTCTCTCCTCATTCCCTTCAGCCTCCTCATCATCTCTCTCCTCATTCCCTTCAGCCTCCTCATCATCTCTCTCCTCATTCCCTCCAGCCTCCTCATCATCTCTCTCCTCATTCCCTCCAGCCTCCTCATCTTCTTTATAGTGAATGGGTTGCAGCAGCAGCCCTCCCCTCCTTCACACTTCAACAGTCAGTGCAACTTGCAGCACGGCAGCTGCAGTTTCTTTGGCTGCAGGCCTTCAATGCATTGCAAGATACTAGATATTTATTGGCCATTTGTACATTAGTACATTGGAATGCTTACTCCCCATTCCCTCCCGCGGTATAAATCTCCAAAAACAACTAAGTGTGTGGATGTGTTGTATTGTGCAAAGATTTAAAAGCATTTAAAGTGCCAGTAGTGCAGCAGCATCATGAATACATCGCAGTAACTGTGATGAGTCCAGAAAGTCCAGCAAAGTATGATAGTGTAATGTTAATGACATGTTATGATAGTGTAATGTTAATGACATGTTATGATAGTGAAATGTTAATGACATGTTATGACAGTGTAATGTTAATGACATGTTATGATGGTGGCAGCACTCCTAGCAGTTCAGTAGGTCACTGCCTGTGGATAAAAACTATCCTTAAACCTGGTAGTCCTTGAGGTACGGATGCTGAGGAACCGGCGACCAGACGGTAGGGGGGAGAAGAGATGGAGCCCATGGTGGTTGCAGTCCTTAGTGATGGACATGGCCTTCTTCCAACATCTAGTCCTAAAGATCTCCTCAATGCATGGAAGTGCACACCTGATGATCTTCTCTGCCGTCCTCACGACCCTCTGGATGGCTTTCTTGTCCTGTTCAGTGGTGTTGTCGTACCACACGGTGACGCCACCCGTCAGGACGCTCTCTACGGGGCCACGCTAGAAGTTCACCAGCCACCGTTGGCCTGTTCCGCTTTTTCTGAGGCACCGCAGAGCATAGAGGTGTGCCTCCTTCTAAGGCGCTGATGTGCCTCCTAATTAACTGGAGTCACTGCCTTGGTAGAAATAGTGGGCATGACAGCCTCTCCTTTAGCAACCTCCCCACCAAATGTAATGGTGTCTCTGGCCTCTGCAGGTGGCTCCCTCTAATCATCTGACCTGGAGATGAGCAGGCAGTATGTGCAGCATCACGTTGACATGTTGTGTTCACGGCTTCTCGACCAGGAAGGGATGTGTTGATTGTCAGCCTTTACCATCTCCTGCTCGTCTTCTCCTCTCATGATCTCTGGCACTGGGCTCATCAGCTCCAGCTGCAGTATAGGCATTGCGTGCATTAATGCTAGAGGAAATATCCCTGATTGTACCTGCCACAGGCCAGACAATGTGGTACAGCAGCTGATATATGGTATAGCATCAACTAGGACAACATTGGGAAGTTGAGCATTTTCATCTGGTACTACCAATTTCTTCACTAACAGGGCTGAGCTCATGGTCAAAGGCCACGCTGCTGCCCCACAACTAAGAGTGGAGCAAAGAGGGCCTCCATGTCCTAGATGGGCCTCCATGTCCTAGATGGGGTAGCCTTTAACAGTCATAGCTTTCTCCATCACCTCCATGGTTTTGACTCTCTTCTCAATGGTGATGTAGTGTAGTGTGTGCATACTTCAAAGCTCTCTTGTGTATGGTATTTGTATAGAGATTCATACTGCAGGAGGGAATGGGGAGTAAGCAGTCCATTGTAAAACAATATTTTAAATGGACTGCCTTTTATATAGCGCTTTTATCCAAAGCGCTTTACAAGTCATGCCTCACATTCACCCACACTCTGGATCTACTTCCACCCCCCAACTTGTATCTTGTATCTTGTATCTAGGGACTTCTCAAGGTAGACCAGAGTTGTGATAAGGGGATCCGGGTGTGAAGGTGGAGGATGGACCCTGTGATCTACACACATGTTTGTACACTTGTTAAGGGGGATTGTGTCCATGTGCCGACCAAGGTGTAAAACCCTGGAACCGTTTGAAGCACAGTAATGATTGATTGACAATTTGAAAATGAAAATAAGAAAAAAAATGGTATCCACAGATACTGTGAAAACCTAATAACATATATAATACCTGAATACTCTGCTGACTGAATGGAACAGGGATGTGATGGTTTATCTCCAACATAATTCATGTAGTGTATAATCAGGTTTAAGAAGAGCTTCTACAGTATTTTGGTGTCTAATCACTTCTACTCTTTAGGTTTTGTTACAACAAGGGAGCAGCTCGGTCACTTTTGAGGTGAAAGCCCATTCCATTGGTCAGGTGACCGTTTATCTTGAGAGTAACAGCTCAGAGATCTTAAGGTAGGTCATGATTCTGCCGGGTCAGTTAGTGCAGTAACCATCACTTAACCATATGCATCTAACTTATTGGAGCACTTCTCTACAATCATCACAATTATCAGACATGTGTCTTAACATTTGTGTCCAACTCTTATTTCCTTGGTGATCCAGCTCTAGCACAAGGATCCGCTTTGCAGTCGTCTCCAGCAACACTCTGACGATTATTAATGAGGTGATTGGATGGATTTACTTTGTGGCCTGGTCCATCTCCTTCTACCCTCAAGTCTGGGAAAACTGGAGAGGGAAAAGGTAACTTCACCGTCTTGTTTCTCATTTTGTTTTCAATGCTCCATAGGATGTCCCTTCAAACCCAAAGTAAATGGATGTTTATATATTTCTGTTTTAATTTATTATTCAGTACGGAATAATAAGCATTTTTAAATACTATTATTATTGACTTTGTGACTTATGCTGTTTTGTCTATATTTTGTGTACTGAACTGAACGTGTCATGAATGCACTTCTAACTACTGCATGCTTTCCCTTTCAGTGTTGTAGGTCTGAATTTTGACTTCCTGTTTCTGAACATAACTGGCTTCATCTGCTACAGCATCTTTAATGTTGGGCTGTTTTGGGTTCCTTACATCAAGGTAACTCTTCGTGGGAAGTCCATCCAACTTTTAGGACACTTGTCTTCTGACTCTATTGGTCCACATGGCTCGTTTCACGCTTTAGTCCAGTTAGTATGGGATGTGCCGAGGAGAGAAACAAACGGAAGTCTCACTTTGGGTCACAGTTGGTCTTCACTCTCCTTCCCCCATCGTCTGATGGAGGATTTAATGTTTGTTTTGAAGTCAAAAAAGCTTTCTCTGAATTTTAGTGAACAAATTCAAACATTCCTTTATTAAACTACATTGTTTAAGTCAGTCCTTTTACCCTTTTACCAAACTGTTGGTTTGAAAGTGCCCTCAAAGTGGTGACCTTTTTGAGACCTGGTCTCAACTTGCTTATAGTGACAACACAAAGGTTACATTGTTTGTAAAAATGTGTTTGAGGCCATGCCTTTTCCTTCATGTGTATGTTTACAGGAGGAGTTTTTAAAAGTAAATCCCAATGGGGTTTACCCTGTAGAGGCAAGTGACGTGTTTTTCAGTCTTCATGCTTTACTAATTTGCTTGGTCTACGTTGGACAAGCTGCAATTTATGAGGTATGTAAACGTTTTTCAAATACTCCAAACTTGTGTAAGCATACAAAAGTCTGTCAGATTAATATACAGGGTTATACAGGTAACGTGGTGTGTAATGTGTGTGTCTAACCTCCATGTGTTGTCTCCTAAGAGGGGCGGTCAAACAGTGTCCCGCATCTCATGGGCCATAACCATTATCTGCTGGATGTTCATCCTCATCGGCCTGTTCGTGGCTTTAGGAGGAGTTCTCCCCTGGCTGGGCTACCTCTCCTTTTTCTCTTATGTTAAACTTGGAATCACTGTAATTAAATATACACCACAGGTAGGTCCAACCTATGGAGACACGCATTAACAGTCGAGACATGAAAAGTATAAATGATGTTTAGGATTAGATTGTTTCTTTTGTTTCAGGCTTACATGAACTACAGGAGGAAGAGCACCGGGGGCTGGAGCATCGGGAACGTGCTGCTGGATTTCATCGGGGGAACGTTCAGTATGCTGCAGATGCTCTTGAAATCTCATAATAACGGTAACTATATTATTGTCATGAAGCTTTGATTTGATTAAAGGGGTCATATCACACCACCAGGTGCGGGTGATTATCTATTACAGGCTGTTTCAAAATTGCCATGTGACTAAAACATGTCTGTGACTGTGTGACATCACACAGTGGGGGTGTCCACCCAGATCTGGGTGGACACCCCCACTGTGTGATGTCACCAAGTAACACACTTTTAGTCACATAACAATTTTGAAACAGCGTATTATTCTCACACCTGGTGCTATAACAAGACGCCTTTAATATTTAAATTGGGATATTGTATCATTGTGTTGTATTCTGCGTTATCATTATTATTATTATTATTATTATTATTATTATTATTATTTATTACAAAATATGTTTCTTCTTTTAGATGAGTGGCAGTTGATACTGGGCGACCCTACAAAGTTCCTGCTGGGACTAATCTCTGTGGCGTTTGACATCCTGTTCATGGTTCAGCACTACTGCCTCTACCAGCCCAGCAGACACCATGCAGCCATAGAAGCCCAGCTAACAAAGCTCTGATTACAGACAATATCACGATACTCTCGATGTTGGAAGCAATAGCACATTCATCACAGCCTCGGAATTTGTTTGGAGCTCATCTTCTGATTAATGTATCTAAAAATAACCATGATGTCTCATATTTGATCTATAAATAATAAGCATATGCCAATAAAGTTTTACAGCAAGCTGGAATGATGCATTGCTGTTATATGGTCCGTGGACGTTCAAGAAAAAGATTTAGGGGTGGCAAGGTGGCAAGGCTCTATTTTTTGAAACCTAGGATGGTTTGGTTTATTCATTAGTAATACGTTCTGAAGGTCAGAGTTCTGCAAATCCATGATGTCAAACTTAAAATCTGTGATCTCAAAACTAACCTGCTCCGGAGCAAGTTAGCTGTTCAGGTTACCGTGGCGATGTTCCCCGATCAGAAGTGAACCACGCTCGTGATACTGACAACCCAGGGTTGAACCTGAACTTTCGTCGCTCAGCTCAAGTCCTGCTTTGTAGGACAGGCCTCTGGATGGACAGTCCATGCCTGAGAAGAACTCTGAACAACAATGGGGTGTTTGGTCCTTCTTGTCAACCTGCTCTAGTGTAGCTGTTATTTATTAATCATGCATTTTTGACAGCAAATCTTTCCAGTCAGTTATCACAAGGGGAAACTAATTACTCTTAGTATGAACAAATTAAACATTAATAAGAAACCTTTCAATGGAGGCCTACAGAAAACATGTTCCAAACACAATCAGTAACTCTACTGCAGTTATAGAAACAAACGGTCAAGTTTTAACCCATATGAGTTATTGAGTTTAATCATAAAAACAATGTAACACTTCTTTTGCTCGATATTCATTTCTTTAGACTATATATTTTAAGACATGCTAAGTGTAGGCCCACCCTGTATGTAAAGGTTCTAAAATATGCACAAATGATCTTTTGGGGGTCTTTGGGAATAAGACAGTATTGAGAGTTACTCAGAAGGAATAGTGAAGCAGGAAGAAACACTTATAAATGTATGGTATTAATTTAACTGTTTTAATTGTTTTACCATTATTAAATGTTTTATTATTTGGATTATTATTATTATTATTACTACTGAGATGGTTTGCAATAGTATTCGTCTTTTTGCCCCAATCAGATCCTCTACTGCCCTCATGAGGTTTATTAATAATTTAAATTGTGATACCAATACCCTGACCAAATACAGTTAACCCTCCCCGTGTTGTCCACAATGAGTCAGCGGGAATCGTTTTCTCGAAGACGTCACGAGTCGGGAAATACCCGAACGGTTCGAAAGGTTCGATTCATTTCCACATATCGACTCGAAGGATCCGATCCCGTGAAGAGAGTCGGACCGCCCATCACCAGCGGCGTTAACGGCTCTTCTTCTTCGGCGGACAAGCATCCGGTAGCGCTCTATCGCCACCTACTGTGCGGCGAGAGTGTGTTATTGTTTTAGTGGAGTCGGTGGGGATAGATGGACCTGTTTATATATATATATATATATAGAAATAAATAAACACGGAGACACTTCATAGACTGAACACCAGAAACGAGTTGATGCGATTTAAGGACAGCGTTCACACTATTTAAAATAAAGCGAAACAAGCCAAACCGGATGGTGAATATCAACAGTGAATACGGTAAGTGATCTGATCTGAGCTGTGGTCGAGTTCACTGAGACTAGTTAACCAGTCTACTAGTCTACTCACTGAGACTAGTTAACCAGTCTACTAGTCTAGTAACTAGTCTACTCACTGACTAGTTAACTCTGATACCGTTTTCACACCGGGCTAAAATACGGTATTCGCGGCGCTGCGAAACTATGGTGAAGACAAGATGGATGAAACGGACCCACAGCGACCCAGAGCAGCCTCACCCGGCCTCAGACTGGTGATTAGAGGCTGGTTAAACCGGGGGGTCCTTGGTAATCAAGGCCTGGTAAGGTTAGACCAGCCTCCACCACACTCAGGAGAGCAGATGGTACATGCTAGCACCCCATCCTGTGTGTGTGTGTGGTGTGTGTGTGTGCGTGCATATAAAGAAGGCCTAAACGCATTGGTATGTATATGTGTGTTTGTACAATTGTTTTACATTTGTATGATGTATTTATCCAATCCTCACACCACAATGTTGGCTGCTGCGTCGGATCTCTCCGGTGATGTGTGAGGTCAGGTGATGTGAGGTCAGGTGATGTGTGACGTAACGGCTGGATGAGACCGCTGTGTCAGTCGGTTTCATCCGGCCGTGATCATTTGAAGCTCTCTCTCTTTCTGGAGTAGGACCTTGGGGACTTAGTGTTTAAGTTACGTCATTATAGCTGTAGTCTATAGCATTCATGTCCCATTCTGAATTGATATGCGGTATGTGCAGCAAACCTAATAATAATGACTATGATGTAAATGTATGTTTTTCTCAATGCTCTGAGTCACTTCCTTCCTAGGACGTAGTGACCTGGTCTGTGACCCAGCGAGCTCCTCTGGTCATGTGAGCTGAGAGCTGACGGTGTGAAACATGACCAGACGCGGGCTTCCCCTCTGGCTGCTGGTGCTGCTGTCTTCCAGGGTGCACAGTTCATCAGGCAAGTTTACCACCACGCATCCATTTAGGATTCAACATTATGCATAAAAAGGCAATAGTCTTTCATGACACTTGGCTGGCCACCCCCTGCATTAAGTAAAGGAATAAAGCATTTTGACTAACTTTGGGAGATAATCATATGCCATTTCCCCCCCTGTGTTCAAGGTACCACTGTGTCACTGACGGCTCCTGATCTCGTTACCCTGGAGCAGAATTCTGAAACCAATGTCACCATCACATCCAGGTAGCTACAGCTAACCACTACCAACATGGTGTTCTCTGTTCCGTTTGCATGACTTACTGATCCTCAAAGGTCTAAGTGAGAACGTTTGTCTGTCTTCTGGCCAGCGCCCCGATCAACCAGTCTGCAGAGATCCAGTTTAACGTGTCCTTCAGCTCCAAGCTGAACTCCACAATCATCACTTTACCTCAGCAGGTAACGTGGCCTGATGCCTGCCACCGCATTACAAATAACCTGAATACTCTGCTGACTGAATGGAACAGGGATGTGATGGTTTATCTCCAACATAATTCATGTAGTGTATAATCAGGTTTAAGAAGAGCTTCTACAGTATTTTGGTGTCTAATCACTTCTACTCTTTAGGTTTTGTTACAACAAGGGAGCAGCTCGGTCACTTTTGAGGTGAAAGCCCATTCCATTGGTCAGGTGACCGTTTATCTTGAGAGTAACAGCTCAGAGATCTTAAGGTAGGTCATGATTCTGCCGGGTCAGTTAGTGCAGTAACCATCACTTAACCATATGCATCTAACTTATTGGAGCACTTCTCTACAATCATCACAATTATCAGACATGTGTCTTAACATTTGTGTCCAACTCTTATTTCCTTGGTGATCCAGCTCTAGCACAAGGATCCGCTTTGCAGTCGTCTCCAGCAACACTCTGACGATTATTAATGAGGTGATTGGATGGATTTACTTTGTGGCCTGGTCCGTCTCCTTCTACCCTCAAGTCTGGGAAAACTGGAGAGGGAAAAGGTAACTTCACTGTCTTGTTTCTCATTTTGTTTTCAATGCTCCATAGGATGTCCCTTCAAACCCAAAGTAAATGGATGTTTATATATTTCTGTTTTAATTTATTATTCAGTACGGAATAATAAGCATTTTTAAATACTATTATTATTGACTTTGTGACTTATGCTGTTTTGTCTATATTTTGTGTACTGAACTGAACGTGTCATGAATGCACTTCTAACTACTGCATGCTTTCCCTTTCAGTGTTGTAGGTCTGAATTTTGACTTCCTGTCTCTGAACATAACTGGCTTCATCTGCTACAGCATCTTTAATGTTGGGCTGTTTTGGGTTCCTTACATCAAGGTAACTCTTCGTGGGAAGTCCATCCAACTTTTAGGACACTTGTCTTCTGACTCTATTGGTCCACATGGCTCGTTTCACGCTTTAGTCCAGTTAGTATGGGATGTGCCGAGGAGAGAAACAAACGGAAGTCTCACTTTGGGTCACAGTTGGTCTTCAACATGCTTTCTATAAAATTTTAGTGAACAAATTCAAACATTCCTTTATTAAACTACGTTGTTAAAGTCACCTTTTACCGAACTATCAGTTTGAAAGTGCCCTCAAAGGGGTGACCTTTTTGTTTAACATGAAGGCAACTTGTTTATCAGGAAAACTGAGGTGTTTTACGTCTCTTCCTTCATGTGTATGTTTACAGGAAGAGTTTTTAAAAGTGAATCGCAATGGAGTCAACCCTGTAGATGCAAACGATGTGTTTTTCAGTCTCCATGCTGTGCTACTTTGCTTGGTGTACATTTGTCAAGCTGCAGTTTATGAGGTATGTAAACGCTCTTCAAATACTCCAAACGTCTGTGATCATAGAGTGAGATGTGTCTGGTGACATGGTCTGATAGATGGATGCATTTTCTGCATTATTTCAAATGTAAACGTTGGATGGCATTTTTCATGGATTGGCTCGATGTTCATGGTTGCTATGAAGGTCAGTTATGCTGTATAATACAGACCACATATAGGTTAAATAAAAACAATACTGATGCCATCTTTGTTTCAAGAATATGGTCTGCATAATTCTGAAGAATGTTTATTTTTTTTGCATTACCTATTTCTCAATGTTACTTTGGAGTGTTTTTGTTCTACAGGACAGGGTTTGTCATGTGTGGTCATGTGTGTCTAACCTCCATGTGGTGTCTTCTCAGCGGGGCGGTCAAACAGTGTCCCGTATCTCATGGATCATCTTGATCTTCTGCTGGTTGTTCATCCTCGTCGGCCTGTTCGTGGCTTTAGGAGGAGTTCTCCCCTGGCTGAGCTACCTCTACTTCTTCTCTTATGTTAAACTTGGAATCACTGTAATTAAATATACACCACAGGTAGGTCCAACCTATGGAGACACGCATTAACAGTCGAGTCATGAAAAGTATAAATGATGTTTACTTTTTGTTGGTCTGCTTTTGTTTGCAGGCTTACATGAACTACAGGAGGAAGAGCACCGGGGGCTGGAGCATCGGGAACGTGCTGCTGGATTTCGTCGGAGGAACGTTCAGCATTCTGCAGATGCTCATGAAGTCGTATAACAACGGTAACTTTATTATTGTCATGAAGCTTTGATTTGATTAAAGGTCATATTATACCACAAGGTGAGAGTGGGATTATCCATCAAAAAAGTGTAAAAGTGTGTTACTTGGTGACATCACACAGTGGGAGTGTCCACCCAGATCTATGATGGATAGATCGGTCTACCAGGCGGTTCAGGGTAGGCCAATAGATCTGGGTGGACACTGTGTGATGTCTCCAAGTCAAAGACACTTTTAGTCACGCGACAATTTTGAAACGGCCTATAATGGATAATCACACTCATACCTGGTGGCGTAAATATGACCCATTTGATTACTCAGTTGTGATTTAGTATCATTTTGTTGTGTACTTTAATATTGATTACCAAGTGTGCTTCTTATTTTAGACATGTGGGGGCTGATACTGGGCGACCCTACGAAGTTCCTCCTCGGCCTGGTCTCCATCCTGTTTGACATCCTGTTCATGGTTCAGCACTACTGCCTCTACCGCCCGACCAGGCACTATAAGGCCGTCGGGGACCAGGAGTAGCAGATGGACCACACCTGCACACATTCCTCCTTCTACTGTTATACCCACACACACACGGCCAGAGCACTGACTGACTGCCTGACTGCTGCTCCACATCTCTGTTGGATCAAGAGCCCCTGATCCCTTCCTGTTTTGGGGTTGCCTTTCATCTTTCATCACAGCCTTGCGAGTTGTTTAGAGCTCATCTCAAAAGAACCATGATCATTTAGATTTGATGTAAAATATAAGCTTAATCATTTTTCTGATGCCAATAAAGTTTTAGCACCAAGCTTGTATGATGCGTTGCTGGTATGTTCGTGTAAACAAGATACTTTAGATTAATATAACATCGGACTAATCAGACTAGATTAATAAAATAATGCATTATTTCAGTTTGTTAATGATATTTTTGATCTAATCTCAATTTATTTTAGAAAAATGTAAGTTACAATTCTAGCATACAATAATTTTTAAAGAAACAAAGGATTTTTTTTGTTGAAAAAATAAATTGTACAATTTCCACCATGTGATTATTTTTTGTTGTTCACGTTTCTAACTAGCTATTAATAACTTAAAAGCGTTTAAATCTCAGTTTCACATACAAATATTCTGTAGAGAACTTTTATTTATTTGTACAAATCCATACACAAATACTCAATGACGGTGTGATATTAGTGTAAAACTCCGATGTGATATTGACAAATTAAACGAGGTAACGTTCACTCTTCAGAGTTCACATTTGACCGGACCTTTTTAACATCGTTTGATATTCAAACAACTTATTAGTCATAAGCAACACGGTTCCCTTCAAACGTTACATCAACTGGAAAAAAAAAAGAATACAATTTTAAACAACCACTTAATTTAGAATGAAAAGCTTAATTATAATCTTAGACCTTAAGACTTACCAGGCTTCCATAAATGGAACTAGTTTGAATAAATAAACACTATCATACCTCTAGTCTTGACTGGTTGTTCAAAGTAAACCAAATCCTGGGATCAACCAAAACAATGAAATCTGAACCCAAAAAACAAGGCAGGATTTCAAACCAAGTGGGTGAAGAACAACGCTCACTGTTCTTCGTACAGTGTGTCCATTTGTTCAAATGCGGACATGAAATGGACTGATCGAGTGTTTGGGAACGGACGCAAAAACAAACAAGTCTTAAGACGCACAAAACCCAACAAATCAAGAAGGCACTTGAGTGTGAAGCGGAGATGAGGAAAGCCTCCTGGCCTGTGAGATGCTGCATGTTCACCGTTCAGTGAAAAGACGTTCTGTTCTGTTCTTCACCAGGATAACTGGCAGTGGTTTTATCAGGTTATATCCAAAATAAGGTATTTACATTTTAATTATGTATAATAAGTAGCTATATTACATGAACTATAAACAAAAAGACCGGCCATCAGAGTGAAGCAACGAAGCAAAACTAAACTGCTGCAGGTAACGAGATGGTGGACATCGCAGGAGGATGTGATTTTGTCCGGCCGGTGTTTTCAGAGGGAGAAGTGTGAGAAACGCCCATTCACCACCGCGTCAAAACCTCTCACCGCGTTGAACCAACTCCCACACGGTTGTGCTACGTCAAACCTCTGCTCCCTAACTTCAGTCTGGTTGTGTTCGTTAGGTTCAGCTCCACGGGTCTCGGGCTGCAGTCAAGCGTGCTCTCCTTCCACAGACTCACAAAACATCTGAAACTCAAGCATCCAAGGAGCTGCACAAGGTCTATCCATCTCTCCAGGCTTTAGAAAATACACTCACTCATATCCAGCCCACTGTAAGTAATGAGACCAGGAAATGTTCCCCCAACCCCACGTTTGGCAAGCAATTCTAAATGAGCGTTTCCAGTGTGTTTCAAGACACTTTCAAGAGAGCACATTAGTTTCCAAAGCGATCACTATTGTAAGAAAGGTGTCTGGGCGTACCCAGAGGTAGGAATAATACCTTTTGGCTTAGCGTAATAAAAAATAGAAAAAGACAGAAGCAGGGTCTCTACAGCAGGCCGGTCCAGAGGTTGTAGCAGGCGGTGTTGATGACCGCCTCCAGGTGGTGGTACATGGACACCAGCTGGGGAGCAGGGCTGCTGCTGCTGCCCGGGGCCGGGGAGGGCAGAGGCTCCCGGAACACCACCTTCAGACTCTGGGGACGGAGACAGACGGGGTCACCGTGGGGACGGAGACGGACGGGGTCATCGGGGGGACGGAGATGGACGGGGTCACCGTGGGGACGGAGACACATAAACACACGCAAATACCCTCTGAAAGACTCACCGTTTTTCCAGCTTGGGTGTCCAGGAAAACCAGGACGAAGCAGTCTGTAAACTTCTGATTTAGCACCGCCTGAAAAATGATGTTTAACTGTTTATTTGTGGCTCTAGAATCTAGAGGGAATCATCATATATATCTCTATATAGATAGATAGATATATAGATAGAGATGTCATATCCATAGATATAGATATAGATCTATATAGATATAGATCTATAGATATCTCTATATCTATCTATAGATATAGATATATGATATCTCTATCTATCTATCTATAGATATATGATATCTCTATATATCTATCTATCTATATACAGTATATCATATAACACATTTCTTACAAAAACACTGTACACAGTCTTTTTGGGATGCAGGCTTCCTAATACTTACTTCAAGATATTAAGATATATATATCTATATAGATATCGATATCGATATCGATATCGATATCATACATATACATATACATATACATATACATATACACACACACACACACACACACACACACACACACACACACACACACACACACACACACACACACACACACACACACACACACACACACACACACACACACACACACACACACACACACACACACACACACACACACACACACACACACACACACACACACACACACACACACAGTATATATATCATCCGAGAGCACGACAAGTCAACGAAAAGGGTCACACAGCTCAAGAGTGGATGGAAAAGAGTGTGAACATGTTACTTCAGGTGAGGAATATCCCATGATCCTCGACGCTCAACCCACCCACTTCTTCCTCTTACCAGATACTGGATGCCGTTTTCATCAAAGTGTCTGCAGCTCTGAGGGAAGCGGGTAAGCAGCACTTTAACCAGACTCTGGTACCAGCCGGGACTCATGGTCAGGAAGCAGTCCTGTAGAACCGGGACTGGCGTTAGGAGCTGGAGTTCACTGCTGCTGGATGCTACTGCTAATCTGCTCTACCATGACACACTTTAGCGTGGCGTAGCGTACTAAACATGACTGATAAGGAGATGAAGAAGCATATTAAACATGACTTGGGAGACAAAGAAGCAGACTCAACATGATTTTGAAGACAAAGGACCGTGATTTAGGAGACAAATGAGCGTACTAAACATGATTTAGGAGACGAGGAGTTTTCTAAATCGACATGACTTACCAGCTGGGGGTCGATCTCCCCGATTGAGCGGCTGACCACCGCCTGCAGCAGCTCCTCCAGCTCACAGAAGGACAACTTGGCCAGCTTCAGCTTGTCGAGGACCAGGTGCTCCCCGTGGAACAGCCTCCTCCAGAGGGTGTCCCTGCGGCAGTGGCCCATGGCCTGCTCCACGCTGGCCTGGATGTGGCGCTCGGCTGTCAGCACCTCGCTGCTCAGCAGGGGGAACGGAGCCGACGGGTACGGGAGTCCCCCGGCCTCCCCGCCGGCCGGCCCCGGGGCCGCCGAGTCCCCGGCCTCGCCTGAGGCGGCGGTGGCCGGCTCCTCCCGAGGGCTGCGCTCTGAGTCTGGGGCCCCCGCTCCTCCTCCTCCTCCTCCGCCCTCCTCCTCCTGCTCCGGGGCCGCCGCTCCTCCTCCGCCCGCCTCCTCCTGCTCCGGGGCCCCGCCCCCGCCGGAGGGGTGGGCGGGGTCGCGGTGCAGCTGAGGCGGGAGCTTCTTGAAGCGCCGCATGTCGGCGGTGAGGCGAGGGAACAGCTCCCTCTGACTCGTCATGATCACGTAGAACCGGAGCCTGGAACAGACCATCACATGTCAACTCACAGGGGTCTGCATATACAGTATATACCGCATTTTCCGGACGATATCTTCTTGCTCAAGTCACAGGACCAGCCAGACAGCTGAAAAAAGTGTGACTTATAGTCCAGAAAATACTGTGTGTGTATATATATATATATATATATATATATATATATATATATATATATATATATATATATATATATATATATATACATACACATGTATATATATATATATATATATATATATATATACATACACATGTATATATATATATATATATATATATGTATATATACATGTATATATATATACACAGTTGCAAGAAAAAGTATGTGAACCCTTTGGAATTACCTGGATTTCTGCATAAATGAGTCATAAAATGTGTTTTGACCTTCATCTAAGTCACAACAATAGACAAACACAGTCTGCTTAAACTAATACCACACAAACAATTATATGTTTTCATGTTTTTATTGAACACACCAAGTAAACATTCACCGTGCAGGGTGGGAAAAGTATGTGGATTTAATAACTGGTTGACCCTCCTTTGGCAGCAATAACCTCAACCAAACGTTTGTAGTTGCAGATCAGACCAAACGGTCAGGAGGAATTGTGGACCATTCCTCTTTACAAAACTGTTTCAGTTCAGCAAGATTCTGTTGTTGATTTACGTCTGTGCTTTTGGTCATTGTCCTGTTGCATCACCCATCTTCTGTTGAGCATCAGTTGGTGGACAGATGGCCTTAAGTTCTCCTGCAAAATGTCTTTGTAAACTTGGGAATTCATTTTTCCGTCGATGATAGCAATCTGTCCAGGCCCTGAGGCAGCAAAGCAGCCCCAAACCACGATGCCCCCTCCACCGTACTTCACAGTTGGGATGAGGTTTTGATGTTGCTGTGCTGTGCCTCTCCACACATAGTGTTGTGTGTTCCTTCCAAAACTTTGGTTTCATCTGTCCACAGAATATTTAGCCAGTAGTGCTGTGGAACATCCATATGCTCTTTTGCAAACTTCAAACGTGCAGCAATGTTTTTTTTGGACAGCAGTGACTTCCTCTGACCTCCCATGAACTCCGTTCTTGTTCAGTGTTTTACATATTGTAGATTAGTCAACAGAGATGTTAGCATGTGGCAGAAATTTTTGTAAGTCTTTAGCTGACACTCTAGGATTCTTCTTCACCTCATTGAGCATTCTGCGCTGTGCTCTTGCAGTCATCTTTACAGGACGGCCACTCCTAGGGAGAGTAGCAACAGAGCTGAACTTTCTCCATTTAGAGACAATTTGTCTTACAAATTTGGCTTTTAAAGATACTTTTGTAACCCTTTCCAGCTTTATGCATGTCAACAATTCTTAATCTTAGGTCTTCTGAGAGCTCTTTTGTGCGAGGCATGGTTCACATCAGGCAATGCTTCTTGAGAATAGCAAACTCAAAACTGGTGTGTGTTTTTTATAGGGCAGGGCCGCTTTAACCAACACCTCCAATCTGGTCTCATTGATTGGACTCCAGGTTGGCTGACTCCTGACTCCAATTAGCTCTTGGAGAAGTCATTAGCATAGGGGTTCAGATACTTTTTCCACCCTGCACTGTGAATGTTTACATGGTGTTCAATAAAAACATGAAAACGTATAATAGTTTGCGTGGTATTAGTTTAAGCAGACTGTGTTTATCTATTGTTGTGACTTCGATGAAGATCAGAATTTATGCAGAAACCAATTTATGCAGAAATCCAGGTAATTCCAAAGGGTTCACATACTTTTTCTTGCAACTGTATATATATATGAGCTATGTACTATATAGCCTCACCAGCCCCTGACTCTAATCAGTCTGACTGGGGCCAGGTGAGGCTGCTTCAACCAGACTCTAATCAGTCTGACTGGGGCCAGGTGAGGCTGCTTCAACCAGACTGTAATCAGTCTGACTGGGGCCAGGTGAGGCTGCTTCAACCAGACTCTAATCAGTCTGACTGGGGCCAGGTGAGGCTGCTTCAACCAGACTGTAATCAGTCTGACAGGTGGCCCCAGTCAGACTCCAACAACACACACTCCACATACGTGTGTAGACAGACAGACACATCCATGTAAGTGTATGTGTTAAACGTCCCATGAGTTCTTACTTGAGCAAATGTCTTTCTCCCTCCAGCTGCTCCTCGAAGGGAGCGGCGTGGTGACACACCAGCAGAGACACGTCGAATGTGTCGTGGTGCTGAAGCCCCTCCAGGTCTCTGTAGGAACCGGAGCTGGACACACAAGGACCATGTGTTATGATGTTGTTATGATGTGGTATAATGTACTTTATCAACCGTTATGTCAAAAGATATCTGAACATGGAATATTTACTTATAATAATGAAATAATATATGAGTTGAGACCTGACCATATAATTGTTATCAACATGACGGCATTACATGAGTCATCAAGCAGAGGCTCTGGTCCAAAGTGACTTACAATAAGGTAGGCAAGAGACCTGACCACAAGTCATGAGTGCATGAATCTAATCTAATCTAATTTCCTTCCTAACAAACCAGAATAATATAATAAATACATAAATATACACATATATAATAACAGAACATGTATAATTCATGACATGTCCTTCCTAACAAGCCTCCCAGAGCAGAACCAGTGCTCAGGTTAAAGAACAACAAGTTGATGTGACACAATAAGAACATCCACTACGATGACCAACGAGGAGAAGCCCACCGCCGCACAGCGCTAACGAGGAGAAGCCCACCGCCGCACAGCGCTAACGAGGAGAAGCCCACCGCCGCACAGCGCTAACGAGGAGAAGCCCACCGCCGCACAGCGCTAACGAGGAGAAGCCCACCGCCGCACAGCGCTAACGAGGAGAAGCCCTCCGCCGCACAGCACTAACGAGGAGGAGCTAATGAACAATAGAAGTGAGTAGAGCCACCTGTTCCAGAGAGCCACCAGCGCGTACTCGTGGTGGTCGGCGCCCCCCCCCGCCGGGCCCTTCTTCCCGTCGGCGGTCCCGACGGCGGCCTTGGACATGCGTACGGGCCTCATGCTGTAGGTGCTGGCGTGGTCCGTGATGTAGTTGTAGAGCTGGTGGGCCGTGATCACCCCCGTGGACGCACAGAACATCCCTGGGGTCAGATACTGAGGTGAGTAGGGAAGGAGACCAGACTGACAGAACCCAAGAACAGTCTGGAACATCGTGTCCATGGAACATTTGGAACTAAAAGGGCCGTCCGAAAGGAACACCACAGAATATATGTAGAACATACATTCCATGACTCCCAAACCCATTAAGAGAGAGAGAGCAGTAACACTTCCCCTCAAAACCAACAGCCCTTTATTAGTAAGAATGAATAATGAATATCGCTAGCGGTTGTGTGATCATCATCATCATCATCATCATCATCATCATCATCACCATCATCATCATCATCATCATCATCATCACCATCATCATCACCATCATCATCATCACCATCACCACCATCATCATCATCACCATCATCATCACCATCATCATCATCATCACCATCATCATCACCATCATCATCATCACCATCATCACCATCATCATCATCACCATCATCATCACCATCACCATCATCATCATCATCGATGTGATCAGCAGAGAGGAACGGAACGTGAGCCCTACTGGTGGTGGTCCAACTTCTGATAAACGCATAACTTTTGGGTTTCCGTCACCCGGATCTCGTCATGATATGCTGGATAACCGCAATAAAGACTTCATAAAAGGGAATCAACACACACATGTGTGTTGGGCCTGGCAGTACTTTATTCATAGATATATACATCTTCTCTCCTTCCAGGAATGGAAGGAGGGATCGTTCCTTCTTAAGATGTCTTCCTCCATCCTTAAGGGAGCGAGGGTTCCCCCAACCCTCGCTCCCTTAAGATGTCTTCCTCCATCCTTAAGGGAGCGAGGGTTCCCCCAACCCTCGCTCCCTTAAGATGTCTTCCTCCATCCTTAAGGGAGCGAGGGTTCCCCCAACCCTCACTCCCTTAAGATGTCTTCCTCCATCCTTAAGGGAGCGAGGGTTCCCCCAACCCTCGCTCCCTTAAGATGTCTTCCTCCATCCTTAAGGGAGCGAGGGTTCCCCCAACCCTCACTCCCTTAAGATGTCTTCCTCCATCCTTAAGGGAGCGAGGGTTCCCCCAACCCTCGCTCCCTTAAGATGTCTTCCTCCATCCTTAAGGGAGCGAGGGTTCCCCCAACCCTCGCCCACAAAGAGCAAGAAATCATACAAATGTGGCCTCGTGTTTGAGGCTGTAACTGTGATTAAGGGCTACACAAATCAAATGGACTTGACTTGACCCACACACACATATATATATATATATATCTATATCTCTCACCTTGGAAGACATGGTTGCGACCAAACTTGGGGATGTGGGGATGCTGGGAGATGAAGTCCTCCAGGAAGCCGGTGAGCTGGTAGCCCTGGCGCAGCACGGCGTGGCTGCCCGCCAGGTGCTGGTGGACAGCACGCAGGTGGTAGTCGTAGCTGAAGGAGTGGACGTGCATCAGGTCCCGCGCCTTGTCACACTCCTCCGTGAACAGCATGGACAGCTGGAGGGAGGAGCACCAGGGTGAACTACAACACCCACAAGCCACTGCTGGGATTCGTAGGGAACTACAGGGAATACCACTTATTTTGGGGTTTCCGTTTATAAATGGTTAAATCATGTTATGTCATAACGGTACAATGTGATAATACTTTGTAAGAACATGAAATGTGCCTTTATATTTACGTTTTTTAAACTGTATTAGGTTCATGTTATATTTGATTAAATCTAATATTAGAAGACAGTGTCAGCATTAGCAGCAGTGTAAGTAGAGCTGATAGTGCTGACGATCAAATAATCACTCATTTCTCTGGAAGAAAACTAACCAACGTTTCTGCTAAACTCTTCCTCTGTCAAATGGATCAAAAACAAACGGTTAGAATCTTGTAGAAAACATGATTTAACGTGAACATGACCGAACGTAATCTTGGCAACCAAAACAAAAATAAAACACAGCAAAGACACTTAGATTAAAAAGTATAAAATAATAAATCATAATTGCGATGTATGTCACCATTAAAACAGATGAGACGATTAGAAAACCACCACAATCACATTTCACCACGACGAGGGGATATGGTCTGATTTAGGCCACGAACACAGAAGCCACTTTAAGGTTCAAACCCCAACCACTTCCCCTTCCTGCTGGAGCAAAGCACAGAAGAGCCGGTGAAAGAGGTTGGTTTAGCAGCAGATGACAAGCAGACACCGAACAGCACCGAGCAGCCAGGACGTTTTGGGGGCAGAAGTGGAACAAAAAGATCACCATAAAGAAAGGGGAGAAGCATGAGAGAGGAACTCAAGAAGAAACCAACACCGTATAGTCCCACCTCCACAGCCATTAGGAGAGAGGAACTCAAGAAGAAACCAACACTGTATAGTCCCACCTCCACAGCCATTAGGAGAGAGCGCTGTGACGCTTAACTAATCAAATCCTCCCCCCCAAAACCACTGAAACCAAACCATAGAAAAACAATTACTACTAAAACAAACCATTAAATCAAAGTCATTTCCTCAGAGCAGATGGGTCAGACTAATGTTTGGGTGGAATGAGTTGCAGTTAATTACACATAAACGGAGCAGAAAGGAGCTGCAAGCAACGAGGATGAAGATGAGCCGATTGTTACGAGAGAGGAAGGACCACCGACTCAAAAACGCCAGGACATACCGCAGAGTCAGACACCGGAATGGCTTCCGGAAACGGCTTGCAACGGGGCTTGGTGAGGAGGGTGCCCTGATGATGGAGAGAAGACATGTGTGGGACCAGACAGACAGACAGACAGACAGACAGTCTGACAGACAGTCTGACAGACAGTCTGACAGACAGACAGGCTTTCGTACAGAGACCAGACCGGCCGGCAAGGACGGGAACTGGAAGACAGACAGGAAGATACACGGTGACTGACAGACTGGAAGATGGGGATAGACAAGATTGGTTGATAGCATGACAGACATGAGTGGCAGATGGGACGTTATACAAATGACGGTTAAAGTCCTACGAAGGCGTCTTAAAGGGAAGTGAGGATGTTGACAATGATTGAAAAGACAACTTGAAGCAAGACTTGAAGCAAGACTCTCAGGACAAAAAAATGACTGATCTTATTTCAGATTTACGATGCCGTCAGATTCTCAACACATTCTTTTGACATGCTCTCCCTCAGTGGTACCAGCCCTGTCTGGGGTATCATTCTACACGCAACAGCAGCACTAACCGCCTCCCGGCTGGCCCAACCACCCTACGGTTCCACCACCTCAGTATCAATGTTGACCATCCCCGGCCTGGGACATCATATTAAACATAACTGTACCACATAATACTACACAATGTGTCACTTAGAAAGATGGGCAAAATCAGTCCTTTTTTTTGCCCTTCTGTTTTGCCCAAATCTATTGAAGACTTCATCTCCTTGAGGCCGGACCACTACAATACACTTTCATCAGGATCGGAATCTCGGGATCGGAATCTCATTCAGGACATTGCTGCCAGGACCCCTGATAGGATCCTCTCCAAGGTGAGGATGGTGATGCTGCTCTCCGTCTACGCCTAGCGACCACAGTACCAAGAACCGGACGGCGCTGACGAAGAGGGAGCCGAGAAACAAAGCTCTCAGTCACAAGCCAATCTACGCTCCTCTCTCCTCACACAGGGACACTCGCTATGGCTGGTAGCTAACAAATATGGCTGTGGACACAAGGAGAGTCCCCCAGGTCTCCCTCTGCAGGTGGGGGGAAGCTTGGTGATAGACACCATGTGACTCAAGACCCAAGACCACAGAAAACAGAGAACCAAGCACAGTGATCTTGTCTTCTAGATGGACAATTACAACTTAAACAGTACTTATATAGTACTAACTTATATCAAGTTTTTACCAAGCCATTGTTGGATGTTGTCGTTTCTCCACCACCACAGACCTCTTCAGAGTGTGTTTGGTCAGGCAGGGTTCCTATGGGTTCCTTCAACTCTGAATCTTCTTAAAAACTGATATGAATTATAATTTGTTCCCTCATTAATATACAAAGTATTCTGACCATTTGCCTTTTTGACACTCAAATTCAAGCTGAGGTGTGTATCCAGTTTCCATGGAGCATCCTTTGAGAAGAACATTGAATGATCAATTCAACTGATGGGGAGTTGACCTGGTCCCACCTGGTCTGTATCAGGGTCCAGGGTCCAGAGTCCAGGGCCGGGAGCTCAGAGGACCTGGACCATAGGGACAGGCCGGTGGGGGCGCTGGGGTGGGAAGCTTCCGCTATCGCACCATTCCCCAAAATAATACAAATCCATCCTCGATTCAAAATGATTCCCGATTCTAAATGGATTCTGGATTCGGTACAAAGTGGATCTAATCCAAGATCTACTCCAGTCCACTGTGTCCCAAGAAAGGCAGTGTGGTAAATTCTGAATAAATTATACGATTGTCGTTTTTATGTTTAACGCACAAAGGCAAACCTTAGACAAGGGACATATAGATACACAGTATACATTATTATTATTTTATTTGTTATACAAAAAAATATCAGAATTATTTGTGGAATATTGAAACATTTCTGGACTATTATTCATTTTTTCTTACTCTGATTATTTTTATTTTACTTTTCTGTTTTATTTGAATATCTTGCTTTAGATGTGCTGTTTCGTCTATGTCAAACATTTTTGAAGTGGTGAATGGATTCAGAATCCTAGAAGATAAGAATTCCTACGTCAGCCCCCTCTGGTGATCTGATCTGGGGGTAGGACACAAACCAAGAGACCACTGGTGTTGGATGATTCTCTAGTCTGTGATGAAACCAAAGTTGAACTCTTTGGGCAGAGCAAGCAAGCAAGCAAGCGCTCCGTTGGAAGGTAAACCAGGAACCCGCTCAACACCTGGTTTCTACCCTCCGGTTACTATAGCTCTGCATTTCCCTTTAACAGCCATCTGAACAACATGGTGTGTACCTGGGAGTTGACTGTCTGTCCCATGGGGATCCTGGTGCACTCCAAGGCATACTGTTTAACACAGAAGTAACACCCCTGGGAAAGGGAGAGAGAGAGAGGGAGAGGGAGAGGGAGAGGGAGAGAGAGAGAGAGAGAGAGAGAGAGAGAGAGAGAGAGGGAGAGAGAGAGAGGGAGAGAGAGAGAGGGAGAGAGAGAATGCATACCGGTGATTACATGGGTTAACATTAACATTCAACTGAACTTAACAACCTTGGCGTGTCTGACACGGCGGTCTCACCTGGAAGGTCAACTCGATGAGCACAATCCCCCCCGGCAGCGCCCTCTGCAGGTGGTAGGGTGTAGTGCCACTCGCCGTGATCTGCTGAGAGCAGTTTGTTGTTGACAAAACCAAATAAGATTAGTGGTAATCGAGGGTGTATGAAGCAGTTTGAAGCGAGTTTGGCTTCTGTGCAGGAATGATAGACGAGTGAGAGGTCAGAGGTCATGATGATGACCAACTGTATTCACTGTTACCGTCAGGCAGGCGATACCTCAGTATCAAGTGGTATCAAATAGACTCAGAGACAACTTCACAGTCAGGCCATCAGGCTGCTGAACATGGGCGTATAGCGTATAACAATGTAGATTTGATTACATTGATTTATATATACATATTGCTCTTTTTCTGTGCTGATCTATTGCATTTTATAAATTGCATTTTTATTTTTATTTAATTTTATACAGTTTTGTACTTTTCTTTACTTATTTTATTCTATTCAGTTTATATTTTATCTTATTTTTATAACTGCCGTCTGTCGTCGGGTATTGCACATAAGACCACTGCTTTATACTTGTGTAAACTGTGAAGTGACAATAAACTTGACTTGATGATGTCAAGTCCACCCCCCCCAAGGGTTTGAGGTCAATGCTGACCTTGGGACTGTCCTCGCTCTTCTGCTTGACGTAGGAGAAGGACATCCTGCCTTCAGACAACATGGAGCTCAGCATGGCAGCGCGGGCCCTCGCAGTACTGGGGGCAACACGGGCACAACATCAATACAATGAAATGATATCACACAGAATCACATGTGGTGTGAGACCAAGGATCAGCGGGACCCCCTCACAGGAGAACTAAATAAATACAATTAAATACAAATCACACTCAGACAAAATCACATAAGGTGAGAGACCAACCAAGGATCGCTGGGACCGCTCACAGGAGAATAAATAAATAAATACAATTAAATAAAATCAGACTCAGACAAAACCACATCAGTGAGAGAGAGAGAGAGAGACTAACGGTACATGGACTGCATTTATATTAAGGGGCTTTTAACCTAAATGCTTTGCAAGTTATACCTCACGTTCAGCCATTCATACACACATGTATACACCCAGGGCGGTGTCAGCCACACAAGGCCAAAAGAAAAAAAAAAAGAAAGACACAATCTTGAAATGACTATATATATATATATATATATATATATATATATATATATATATATATATATATAAAGCAAACGGAGACACTGACTTGCGGGCGGGAGACTGCGGCCGGACCTGCACCAGGGTGAAGCCGGTACTCAGCAGGTACTGGATGTACTGCTGCAGGAAGGTGTTGGACAGCTCCAGCAGCCAGGACTCCTCCTTCAGCCGGCAGGGCGCCGTCGTCTCCGCCGAGTCCGTACTGTAGCTGCGGTCCCGGCCCGACGCCACCGAGTCCCCGGAGCGGTGCCGCTTCTGTCCCTCGCAAAAGTCCACATTGGAAGATGGTAAATGGACCGCATTTTACCAAAAGCGCTTTACAATTATTGCCTCACATTCACCCATTCCTACACGGCGGCGGAGTCAGCCTTGCAAGAAGACAGCCAGCTGCTCAGGAGCAGTTAGGGTTTGGGTGTCTTGCTCAGGGACCTCGACACTTGGCGGTTGTCAGGTCTACCTCCTGAGACACTTGGCGGTTGTCAGGTCTACCTCCTGAGACACTTGGCGGTTGTCAGGTCTACCTCCTGAGACACTTGGCGGTTGTCAGGTCTACCTCCTGAGACACTTGGCGGTTGTCAGGTCTACCTCCTGAGACACTTGGCGGTTGTCAGGTCTACCTCCTGAGACACTTGGCGGTTGTCAGGTCTACCTCCTGAGACACTTGGCGGTTGTCAGGTCTACCTCCTGAGACACTTGGCGGTTGTCAGGTCTACCTCCTGAGACACTTGGCGGTTGTCAGGTCTACCTCCTGAGACACTTGGTGGTTGTCAGGTCTACCTCCTGAGACACTTGGCGGTTGTCAGGTCTACCTCCTGAGACACTTGGCGGTTGTCAGGTCTACCTCCTGAGACACTTGGCGGTTGTCAGGTCTACCTCCTGAGACACTTGGCGGTTGTCAGGTCTACCTCCTGAGACACTTGGCGGTTGTCAGGTCTACCTCCTGAGACACTTGGCGGTTGTCAGGTCTACCTCCTGAGACACTTGGCGGTTGTCAGGTCTACCTCCTGAGACACTTGGTGGTTGTCAGGTCTACCTCCTGAGACACTTGGCGCTCACCTTTTTACCAATACCATATATTTACAGACACCAGATATCGACCCCGTCATCATTCCCGTGGTGCCGTTGACCCACAGGCAGCGACGGATCCCGGTAGAAGCCCTACGCGCCCAACATTTGTAAAAATAACATATTTTAAAATCTAGGTTTGAAGCCGAGGAGGAGTACCTTCCCCGGGGGCCGAGGGACCTGCTCCTCCTGGATGTGTTTGCGAAAGGTGGGGTCGAACAGCAGCGGAGTGGCGCAGTAGTGGACCAGCCTGGACGACTGCTTCAGGATGTCCAGGTCAGCTGCCTGGCAGGGTGGACAGTGTGACAACAACAACAGGTTGTGTTTTAAAGTTTAAAGTGGTTTTAGAGCGGTGGACTGTGGATCATTAAGACACTAAGACATTAAGACACCACCCAGAATTAAAACATGTATTCACCAATAAGCAACAACAAAAAGCAGGAGCGACGGTTTGGGCTGAACTCGATGTTAAGATATTATATTTATATTAATATTAATGTTAAGGGAAGACGTTGAATGAATTAATGTAGAAACATTAGTTCATTCATGGAATTCATTCTAAAGGGTTATAGTTTGGCGTATTCTCTGCGACCCACTTATGGGTCTCGCCTGTTGAGAACCACTGCTTTAGAGTGTACACCTTCACACCTACACCTTCACACCTACACCTTCACACCTACACCTTCACACCTACACCTTCACACCTACACCTTCACACCTACACCTTCACACCTACACCTTCACACCTACACCTTCACACCTACACCTTCACACCTACACCTTCACACCTACACCTTCACACCTACACCTTCACACCTACACCTTCACACCTACACCTTCACAGTGAGTGAGTGAGTGAGTGAGTGAGTGAGTGAGTGAGTGAGTGAGTGAGTGAGTGAGTGAGTGAGCCCCTGGAGAAGCTACTCACTGAGATGGGCATGTTGGACTGCGCGGACCTCTGCTGCCAAGTCACAAACAAGTTCTCTATCTTCATCTGCTTCTCCATTTCTGTAAACAGAAAGCTTGTTGGGCTCGTCGGGCTCCTCATAAAGATTTACAAGTGATTATTAGAAAGGTCCTCCCCTCATCTGACGGGCGGTACCGTACCCCGGCGCTCCGCAGCCTTGACTTCCAGCAGCTGGGTCCCGTGTCTCGCCACCACGTCGGCGGGCCACTCCAGCTCCCCCGGCACCACGGCGGAGAAGGGCCTCACGGTGCTCATGTCCCTCAGGGCCTCGTCGAAGGGCAGCAGCTCCGAGGGGAAGTGCAGCGGGGCCAGGCAGCGACTGGAGCTCCCCAGCTGCCGGCCCAGGTCCTTGCTGGTGGGCGGGGCCACGGGGCTCCGCAGCAGCGCGTCAGGCTCCACGGGAGGGTTCAGGAACGGGTTGGGCTCCTGTAGGCGCCGTGGTGGGAACACAGAGGGCTGACGTAAGACAGGGGAACAGGATCTAAAAAGACGACACTTCAGTCAATTATAGACAGAGAGGCTAATTACCTCCATCATCAAAGATGGGGGGGAAGTTATGTTTTCACCCCCGTCTGTTTGTCTGGCAAGATAACTCAAAAAGTTATGTACGGAAATGGATTACGGATTACTTATGGGCCAAGGAACCATTGAGTGTTTCTCTTTAATCGTTAACTGTTTAACTCTTGGAACACCATGTGTGTCGTACATGGTAAATGGACTGCATTTATGAAGCGTTTTACGAATTATTGCATCACTTTTACCCGGAGACCAGCAGACCGCTGGTCAGGAGCGGTTAGGGTTAGGGTGCCTTGCTCAGGGACACCACGACACTTAGGCTGGAAGGAGCCGGGGATGGAACCCGCTCTACCTCCTGAGCCGCTGCCACATCACCTGCTTGCCGTCCTCGTGGTCGTGACTCGGCGTGTCGGAGAAGCAGTGGTGGTGGAACAGGCCCATCTTCTGGTGGAGCAGGCAGTGCACCACGTGGGCCCGGGCGTTCTGCCACTTCAGCAGCTGCACCAGCTGCCGGTGGAGCGCCAGGCCCAGGTCCACTGACCAGTTGTAGCAGTGGAGCGTGACCTGGGGAACAGGTGGTGGTGCAGGGTTATCTACACCAGCGTGATTCAATCCTCATCGTCAAATGCCATTATGTTCAGATTTTTATGTTTACACTTTATTTACAAATTACATATTTATTTTTGGAGGCAAAAGACTTCCAAAAATCACAGTGAACACATTTGTTGTTGTGTTTGATGGGATTTTATTGATTTGTTTGTCTTTCAAAAATAAATTAAATTAATGAAAAGAAATGCCAGAATTAAACCCCAATGCAGGGCGTATATATCTGGTGAATTATTGTAATTCAATGGTGCTTGGTGATTGACTGACAAAGGTGATTGTCAGTCACTGTACGAATGTATGCAATATACAGTACATCAAATTCACTGTATTTAGAAGTATATCATCATGACAGATTATTTATTAATGTGTTCATATAGTCACCTTTTTCCCCTGGACATAAATGAAGAGGAACCTCTGTCGCGGGGCCCCGCCCCCAGGGGTATGTCCCGGCCAATCGGACGGCTCCAAGGCTTCGAAGCGCTGGAAGCCCTTGTGAGCTGTGATGGACGAGAGGCACATTCACCCCAACTCAGAGAGCCCAGAAGAGGCCAGGGAACCCAACTCAGAGAGCCCAGAAGAGGCCAGGGAACCCAACTCAGAGAGCCCAGAAGAGGCCAGTGAACCCAACTCAGAGAGCCCAGAAGAGGCCAGTGAACCCAACTCAGAGAGCCCAGAAGAGGCCAGGGAACCCAACTCAGAGAGCCCAGAAGAGGCCAGTGAACCCAACTCAGAGAGCCCAGAAGAGGCCAGTGAACCCAACTCAGAGAGCCCAGAAGAGGCCAGGGAACCCAACGCTTAAACCATTTGGTTTGTTTTTGTACGTAAACAAGTATCAACCAAACCGGAATTCAGAAAGCCATGAAGCCATGTGCATAAAGTAACAGATTGTGGTGTTTTAATGACAAAATAATTAGCATAATAATGTATATATATATATATATATATATATATATAAAATAAGGATCAGGTAGTTCATGAAAGAGAAAATGCAATTGATAGAATTAATAGAAACCAAAAAGTGAAAGCATGCGTTGATTTAAAGTGCAGCGGTGTGGTTCAGACCAGAAGGCTGAGCGAGGAGCTATCTTGTCGTCATGTGAATCGGTCCGACCGACGATGATCGTCTGAATCGGCTCAACACAATCAAAGCTGCTTTTCTGGACGTCAATCAAAGTAATTTTTAAATTTTGCACACTCAAAAGTGTACATTACATAAATAATATACACTTTCACAAATACTAATAGTATAAACTAGTGAAAATGTGTCGTGTTTTTGACCTTTCCGTCAAAAAGATTGATAGAAAAAAAAGAATACACATTCATATTTCCAGTGTACACACATATATACACGCATACATACACGCACACACACACACGCATACATACACGCACACACACACACGCATACATACACGCACACACACACGCACGCACACACACACACACGCATACATGCACACACACACACACACGCATATATACACGCATACATACACACACACACACATGCACACACACACGCACACACACACGCATACATACACGCACACACACACACACGCATACATACACGCACACACACACACACGCATATATACACGCACACACACGCACACACACACGCATACATACACACACGCATACATGCACACACACACACACGCATACATACACGCATACATACACGCACACACACACACGCATACATACACGCATACATGCATACATACACATACATACACGCATACATACACGCACACACACATGTACACACACACGCATACATACACGCATACATACACGCATACACACACGCATATATACACACATATATACACGCATACATACACACACACATACACGCATACATACACACATACATACACGCATACATACACGCATACACACACGCATACACACACGCATACATACACGCATACACACACGCATATATACACGCATACACACACGCATACATACACGCATATATACACACGCATACACACACGCATATATACACGCATACATACACGCATACATACACGCATACATACACGCATACATACACGCATACATACACGCATACATACACGCATACATACACGCATATATACACACATACATACACGCATACACACACGCATACACACACGCATATATACACGCATACATACACGCATACACACACGCATACATACACGCATACATACACGCATACACACACGCATATATACACGCATACACACACGCATACATACACACATACATACACGCATATATACACACATACACACACGCATACATCCACGCAAAAAAAAAAAATGAGACCTTGGTCAAGTGGAGCTGGAGAGGACTTACGTGTGAACCTATTTAGCACTGGGCTGTGCTCCTCATCTGAGCTGTGGTCTGGAGGTAAACAGAGATGGGTACAGCAGCAGCAAGGCACACACACAAAAGGTACAACAGACACACGTCTAACAAAATCAAAAAGGCAGCTGAGGAATGGATGCTTTTAAAGGCGCGGAACAAGGTGAACATGTGTTAAAAGGGCCCACTGGAGGACGAGAGGCGTGGAGAGAGAGGAGGTGCAGGCGGGAGCGTGGTGCGAGCATCCCGGGGAAGGAGCAGTGGGAGGAGTACCTTGGTCTGTACTGCAGTGCCATTGGTGGAAGTTACGTCCAATGAGGATGAAGTTCCGGGGGTTGGAGCTGGTCGGTCGGGGATGCTGAACCAGAGGCGGCGGAACGAAGATGTCTGCTGTGCTTTGAGGACAACTAAAAAACAATTAGACAATTATGTGTTGAATGAGACTGTGGAGTGTGTGTGGTTGGTGGCTGGTGGAAGCAGCCTCACCTGGCCTCAGTGAGACTGAATAGAGTCTGGTTGAAGCAGCCTCACCTGGCTCCAGTCAGACTGATTAGAGTCTGGTGGAAGCAGCCTCACCTGGCCCCAGTCAGACTGATTAGAGTCTGGTTGGAGCAGCCTCACCTGGCCCCAGTCAGACTGATTAGAGTCTGGTTGAAGCAGGTTGAAGCAGCCTCACCTGGCCCCAGTCAGACTGATTAGAGTCTGGTTGAAGCAGGTTGAAGCAGCCTCACCTGGCCCCAGTCAGACTGATTAGAGTCTGGGGCTGGTGAGGCTGCACAGCTGTGGGTTCTTGGTAATTAAGGCCGAAAGGTTAAACCAGCCACCACCACACACACACTCAGGAGGTAATGTACCAGCTTCTCTATCAACTACTACCTCTGCAATAAACCAGAGTACTCATCCCACTGTGTCCTTGTCATCAGGAGGAGCCCTAAAGAAGCAATTTTACTGCAATATTCCATGTAAATAATGTATTGTTTTGAAATATTATTTCAATCAAAGCCGTGACTAACCTCTGCTTCTCGAACACCTTCACCGTGGTGTCGTTGGCCAGAGAACTGACCAGATTCACCATCTCCATTAAGACCGACGGCAGCAGGAAGTGTGAAGAGATTTCGGCGGTACACTGCTGGGCCGAGGGGCACCCTATGGACCAGAAGCACCCAACAACATGGAGAGAAGAGGCAGCCACATTAAGACTTCAAACACCCAAAGTGGAAGACACCCCCTGTGTGAAACACTACTCGATAACAGTCAAACATGTTGAGAAGAGACTGACCGAGTTTAGCCATGAAGTCCATCCACGGTTGGTAAACAAACTGGTAGACGGGGTGCAGAGTACCTGCGTCCCCCTCCTCCAGCCGGGACGCCTGCTTCCTGGGAGAAGCACAAGGAGGAGAAACGTTCAACTTACTGTACTGTTACCTGATCCCTGGTTCTGCTCTGGGAGGCTTGTTCGGAAGGAAATGTAATGTATTATATTTTATGTTATTATATATGTGTATATTTATGTATATATTATTTTATTATGGCTTGTTAGGAAGGAAATGCACCTATGACTTCTGGTGACTAGTAGTTCTCTTGTCTACCTGTTGAATGACCTTATTGAAAGGAAATTTAATGTATTATGAATGATGTTATTCTATATGTGTACAGTACATGTATGTATATATTATACTAGCTTGTTAGGAAGGAAATGACTTCTGGTGACCGGTGACCTTTGGACAAAAGCGTGTGCTAATGACTAATGTCAGGTAATACTGGATCAGGGTCTCAAAATACCAAACAAATACAAGAAATGTCCATGAACACTTCACCTGTGGAGCGTCTCCAGCTCCACGGCCAGCGCCCTCTCCTGACTCCCCTGCTGCTTCACGCTCTCCGTCTTGTGGCGCCGTCGCACCGCCCGGCCCTCCTCCACCCGCTCCGGCACGATGTCATCCGTCGTCTTCGGGCTCACAAGCTCCGAACTCTCCGGCTTGCTCTGCGGAAATAATGAACATAGATGTGATTCCAGTTTTAACGGGAAACGTGGTGAGATGGGTGGGTTCTATTAAAGTGGTTTGCCACAATGTTTGGTGCTTATAACAAACTCGCTTTACATTTGTGGCCTCACATTCACCCATTCATACACAGATGGCGGTGTCAGCAATGCAAGTTGACAGCCAGCTGGTCAGGAGCAGTTTGGGTTAAGGCTCTTGCTCAGGGACACCTCGACACTTGGCTTAGAGGATTTCGGGGCATCGAACAACGATCGACAACCCGCTGTACCTCCTGAGCTACTGCCCCAAACAATGTTCTTTTAACAACGTGCGGGAACGGGTTCCTCTCTGTTAACCTTTGCTGAGAACGTGAGAAGCGGTAACATCATTTAAGAGATTGATCTGCTTGGTGCTAAGGAGGGCAGCCTCAGGACCCGTCTCACACACCAAGATCTCCCAAAAGCTGCGCCGGCCGCTTCTGCCGGTCGGAGTGGTGGATTCTGGCGTGCTGCTCCCCACCGGGGTGGGCACGGTCCCCGGGGTGGGAGGGAGGACGATGGGCGAAGGGCTGCTCTTGAACCCGCGGGTGCTGCTGCTGCTGCTACGCCTGAGGTCCTTGGGTTCAGGCGAGGGACTCAGTGGTACTGAAGGAAAACAGCAAAGTGACAGTTGATATGATGAAATCATTGACACTTGTGACTTCGCATTGACTGACGATGTAAAGGACCTGGGTGGGTGGGTAGGGGCTCGCTCTCTCTCTCTCTCTCTCTCTCTCTCTCTCTCTCTCTCTCTCTCTCTCTCTCTCTCTCTCTCTCTCTCTCTCTCTCTCTCTCTCTCTCTCTCTCTCTCTCTCTCTCTCTCTCTCTCTCTCTCTCTCTCTCTCTCTCTCTCTCTCTCTCTCTCTCTCTCTCTCTCTCTCTCTCTCTCTCTCTCTCTCTCTCTCTCTCTCTCTCTCCACAAGGCAACCCTATAAAAAAAAAACATCAAATCTGGTTGAGTTAGTGGGAGTTTCCCACCCACGCCCTATATGTTAAAAACAGTGTTGCCTTTACCCTCCTCCGTCTGGCGACAGGAAGGAGCGCCCAGACAGAGCGGGTGGGGCAGCACCTCCAGCTCCATGATGAGGTCACACAGGGCGTGGCGGAGGGCCCCCTGCAGCTCGTCAGCCAGCTGCGAGGGGCTGATGCTGCCCTGCTCCCACACGTCGAAGCGGACGTGCATTTGTGGCACTGATGGGAAAACCCCAAAAATTATTATTATATATATATGAAAATATGGTTAATGGTTAAATTAAACACAAAACCTTTATTTTTACCAAAGGAAGTTTGGGAACCTCTTGCCTACAAGTAGGACAAGCTGTAAGCCTATATTAGCTAATAAATAATAATATATTACTACAATATATACCTATGTCTGTAAGAATGCAGAAAACAAGAAAGAAAATAATGACACTATTTTGACTTACATGTTTGGACATAACCGTGCATTTGCATTTGAATGGCATGTTAATTGATTGAATTGGCAAGACTTTACCCGAGAGGATATTGGACATGTCGACCTTGGAAACAGCCGTGAGCTCTTCAAACTGGTCCGGGTGCAGTGGGCTTTCGAAGGGACGTCTCTTCTGCAGTGCGGTGCAGTCCTGTGCCGGCACCACTAGGGGGGCACCTTGAGCGTCCACAAAAGACAGCGTGATGCACGCGATCCCTGGGGAAAAAACAGCGAAAGAAAACAGAAATAAAAACACAAGAAGAGCAGAATAAATACATGCGTTCTCACCAATCATCAATCAGTCTTGGAATGTCTAATTGGTGTCACTAGGGATATGGATATAAACATGTACATGTATTGTTACCGTCATATTAATTAATTTGTCATGTTGAGTTTTACTTTCCTTTGAATTGTCTTTTATTTCGTTTATTTATTTATTTATTTGTCTTTTTCTACACTGTACTGGTTAATATACACCAAATAGTTTTGATCTGAAACCTGTTGATTTAGTACAGCTGCACTGTATGCAGTTGCACTGTATGCAGCTGCACTGTATGCAGTTGCACTGTATGAAGCTGCCCTGTATGAAGCTGCACTGTATGCAGCTGCACTGTATGCAGTTGCACTGTATGAAGCTGCACTGTATGAAGCTGCACCTACCTTTGCCACCGGTCCCCTGGCCCCCAGGCTTATTGTAGAGGAAGATATCATTGTCGGGCAAACCACTGCACGCATGGAAGTAGTGCTGCAGACAGGAGGCAGAACAGAGCAGCTTGTCTTCACAGTGAAGCCAAAACAACAACACCAAATGTGCAACTGCTCATGACGGTGCCTCCGAGTGGAGGCTGTGTGGTGGTGTGGCGTTTACCTTGAATTGGTGTGCCGAAACGCTGTCTGTGTACTTTGGTAAGTGCAGGAAGATGAGCAGGTTCTGGCGGAGGTAGTGTGCTGCAGCTGGCAGGATGGACCAGCAGTACGGCGGGAGGCTGAACAGCATGACCTCGTTGGAGGGGGATCCCAGTGGCTGGATGAACTACGACGCATTCAGAAATAATGACATTGCATCAGCATCATATGCACCTTTTGCCAATAGTTGAGCTAATAATTGGTTCTCAACTGGTCTCAGGACCAACAGGGTTAGGGTAAGGTGTCTTGCTCAGGGACACCTAAACACTTGCTAGGTGGAGCCGGGGGATCAAACCAGCAACCTTCTGTTTGCCAGGCAACCTGCTCTACCTCCTGGGGCCCTGAAGTCATGATTGTACTGGGTTACTGAGTCACAAGTAGATCACATTTCCTTGTGCTAACTGGTCAGTGGAGGAGACTGACATCCGACTGCGTTTACCTCAACATCCGAGGGGGTCAGCTTGCAGTTGCGGACCAACATGACGGTGATGATGTCCAGGGTGGTCTCATCCAGACGCTTCCGCAGCAGCTTGACCAGCTCGTCTGTAATCTCTGGGCCTACAAAAAAACGGAAGACAAATAAAAATCAGGTTGCATGGGCACTGAGGGATCTGTTTCTGTGGAGGTAGTTACTTGGCACTAATGTCAGAGGCCTACATTTGCTCCGAGACTTAATTATGTGCTAGCAGGCAAGCAAGTGAGATGTATGTTTCAGTAAAACATTCTGGCACTCCTGAGGTCTGTCACTTTTAAATTTCTAATTAAACATGAGGTTTATGCTTATCCCACCCCAATGCCTGCCTCATGTCAGCAACACAGAAGAAGATTGCAAGCTGATTGCATAATGAGTTGATTCAAGTCCCCCAGGTTGTATGTTTAACTCATAACTCACCTGCATCCCCGACTCCGTGGACCAGCAGGAGGATGTGTTTGTCTACGAGACCGACCGGCCGAGAGCTCTCCATAGCAGACCTCTGGTACTGGTGAGGAACACGGGGACAAAACACAAATCAACTATATTACTGTCCACACGGGGAGCAGAGCATAATGCACATACAACTAAGGTGATAATAAAGAAACATATTCACCACACTGAACCTCATTTAATAGAACAAATATTAATTCCCTGAGGAAATAGAAAGTAATGTATACAGCGTATACACAAGCTGTAAAATAATCATGGGATACTTTTGGTTTAATAGTTAAAAAAATGTTTTGCTTACAAGTTAAATTAGCTAACAATTGCTAACAATTAGCTAACAATAACCACATTATGAGGCATTACACCCTGCAAATGTTTGATCCTGTTGACTGAATTTGGTAAATGGACTGCAGGAATGGTTAGGGTGCCTTGCCAAGGGACACCCCGACGCTCTAGGAGGCTAGGAGGCTAGGAGGCTAGGAGGCTAGGAGGAGCCGGGGGGATCGAACCTTCGTACTTTACTTACGTTTATCTCCTCTGAAGGCTCCTGGCTTCTGGCCAATCCCAGCGAGCGACTGGGGTACACATTTCCTTCCATGTCACAGTACCTCCCCGCTTGAGACGTCTCACACAGTCTGGTGAGGAATTGAAACATGACACATTTTAAAAAGGGGCTGAAGGTACGATGTTAGAGCTATAATATGAGTGTCATTAGATAGAAATGCCATAGCCATCCGTCAGCTACTAAGGGAGTGAAATGCGCTATGAGGAATGGGTTTGACTGCGTCTTCCTCTGGATGAGACCAGATACATTTCAGAGATCACTCCCGGCACTCCCTTCACATTTCTGACCAATCATAGCATCTCCTGCCTGATTGGTTCAGGGGAATCCATCTTGCCTGTCAATCATAGGTGTGTGAATCAAAATGGTGGCGAAACATAGGGAGAGAGGGCATAGGAGGGGATATTGTTTGGGGTTGCTCCGTTTCAAAATCTCTCTCTCTTCTGCTCACTCTGTTTACAACTCTCAGCTCCTAACCTACAGGACCCTCAATTATATGGACAATCATATAATGACACTGAAACGTAACACAACAACAATGACAAGAAGAAGCCAACTGTGGCGCCGTGGACCTGAGGTAGAACACAGATTTGGTGGTCCGCTCCTGGTAGACAAACATGTTCTTCCTGTTGACCACGCAGAAGGAGTTGAGAACTGAGCGGAGGGCCTGGATCGCTGGAGGAGAAGGGAGATATGAACACACACGGTTCACCCAGATGTGGGCCATTACCATATTAACAGTAGTAGTAGTAGAATAGCTTTATTGTCATTGCACAGGTACAACAACATTGTAGCAATCCTCACGGTGCACTCACACAACAGCGGTTAAGAAAATATAAATAATTTAAAAAAACTAAACAAACACAAAACCTTGGCCCTAAATCCAAAGAGAACACTGATGATCAGCCAGCAGGGCTGAACTGTGCGTGTGTGCGTGTGTGCGTGCGTGTGTGCGTGTGTGCGTGCGTGCGTGTGTCCGACCTCGTGACACCCCCATGTTAGGTCCCATCTTGAGGCGCGGGTGGATGTGGATGACTGTGCTCCACACCACGTCGCAGGAGAAGTACCCGGGGATGAACTCCATGGTGGCGGCCAGGTAGTCCCTGGGCTGGTAGTTCTCCTCGTTGGTGTAGTCTGCGTTCATCAAAAGGTACAACAGGACTTTGAACTACAAACAGTTGAGGACCCAAAAAAATGTTACTTTTGCCTAAAAAAAACTCAACTTCTAATATGATGGACTTCGATCGATCTTTAAATCAAACTGATCAGATCTTTCTACACAAGTTCTTCAAGAGTTACACACAAAAGCCTGCCAGTGATGTTTAGCGGTGCCCCTCCATCACTACACGTAGTATTTAGTGAAAGGGAAGAATATTTACAGCCACACATGAAGAAACTCCAGGCCTACTATACCACAGGACCAGCTATTCTACAGATTATTAGATCAATTATTGTCTGCCGAAGCACTCTGGAAGCAAGATTGAACCGTGTTTTCTGGTGAGAGTGTTTTGCCCATCTCTGTGACTGACAAACGACCCCCCCCCCCCTCTGTCTGAGGTAAGAGGGGGGGGGGGGGGGGGGGGGATGTATCACCTGTCACGTGGGTGAAACTCACCGTCCGCGTTGGCATGCTTCTGCCTGTAGAGGGAGTCGTTCTTCCAGATGTCCTCCTCGCTCTCGGCCACCAGCAGAGAGTGACACGCGTGGCTGTCGTGTAGGTCCTGCAGCAGCATGCGCTGCACAGCACACAGAACCAGAACCCATCTAGTACTGCTGGTTCGTTGTTCTAGATCAATGTTCTCTCCAATAGGGGGAGAATAGGTTAGTGTGTGTGTGTTTCATCAACGCTACAACCTGGCTCACCATATCAGCTAATCACAGGTTATGCATGAAAGTAGCACTACGAAAGTAGTCGACGAATGCAAACCAATGTACCAGGGGGGTCGGGGATTGGAGTAGTTTTGTCTTTAGTCCAGGTGGCACCTAAATGCTAATGCTTATCCAATAATTAAGATGGAACAGTTAGGGATAATATATGTAGTGTTCACAATGACAACACATTGTGCAATTTGAATCCAGCAACCACCATCTACTACCAATCATTTTTTGTGTGAGACCGTCAGCGTGAACACATCCTGTGTGTCTCTCCTCACCTGATTGACGACTCTGCAGACATCGGAGATCTTCCGCACCACCGTCTGGTGCAGCTTCAGGTGCTCCGGGAGCTCTGCCGATTTCTCCTGATCGCCTTTGTCTCCTGTGAAGCTCCTACAGAAAACACAACGCATGCAGTGGTGAGGTAACTCAGAAGCTCTTTCTCTCCCTTTCTCCCTCTCTCTCCCTCGCTCTCTCTCCCTCCCCTTCCCCCCCCGGTTCACGAGTTTGTCTCACCGTGAGTGTGAGTAGACCTCCACCCGGTCCTGGTGGATCCTCACGATGAGCCAGAAGTTAGGCATGAGCAACACCTTCTGCTCGCGTTCGTCCACCGTTGGGCTTTCGATCTCAGAGTCGCTGCTGCCACCGTCATAACCTGTGGGATCAAAACAAATACAAGTTACACAAAAAGGCACTTTGCCCTCTGCAACAAGAGCTGCATTTAAAAAAATCATGTGTTGAAGGTAATTTAAATGCCATGAAAGTCATTACTTCACAAATGTGAATTTAATACTTGAATGTCGAAGATAGCTGACCAATTCTCAGATTTATATATTATCTACCATTATTGTCAAAATCCTGGTTAATTGCATACCTAGCATGTCTGAATCGAGACTTCCTTGGCTGGACACCACACTCTGAACACGGTTGGGTCTTAGTCTTTCACTATCTGTGGAAACGGAGAGGAAAAAGAAGAGCCATCAAGCATCAAGGATCCGGTCTGCTCACGATCACCACGTTCGACGTGCAAAGGGGCTTGTTGTGTTCCAGACCTAGAGACACACATCGTCTCCAGACCTAGAGACACACATTGTCTCCAGACCTGGAGACACACATCGTCTCCAGACCTAGAGACACACATCGTCTCCAGACCTGGAGACACACATTGTCTCCAGACCTGGAGACACACATTGTCTCCAGACCTGGAGACACACATTGTCTCCAGACCTGGAGACACACATCGTCTCCAGACCTAGAGACACACATTGTCTCCAGACCTAGAGACACACATCGTCTCCAGACCTAGAGACACACATTGTCTCCAGACCTAGAGACACACATTGTCTCCAGACCTAGAGACACACATCGTCTCCAGACCTAGAGACACACATCGTCTCCAGTGACTGCGTCAAGTCAAACCAGGCTGTCCGGACTTTCGTTCCAAACGGAAGTCACTTACAATGGGTGGCCGACCGCAGAGAGTCCGTCAGGCTGACGGTGGACGGGGTCTCGGGGGGAGAGGAGGGCTCCGGGCCCTGCTCCGCTCCTCCGTGTCCTGGCAGAAGATGAGAGCCGGTGGGCGTCTGTGAGTGAACGTCTTCAGATGGTTGCTTGACCGCCGCTCTGATCGTGACAGCCTCCGAGGAAGACCCGGATGCCGGGTTGTAGTCGCCGTTAGCGAGCTTCATCTCGTCCCCCTGCGGTGGGACGGACTCACGGTCAGTCGAATGGAAATGATTCATTCACCCACAGAACACAATAAGAAAGTAAAATAAAAGTCACAAAAAACCCTCCCCTCAATTTCAATGGATGTCTCTTAATTGTTTAAAATGTGTAGAGATGGCAGGATCTGTGCTTTTACTGCAGTCGATTATTTACCTTTTTATACAACATACAAGGTACGACGACGTGAGCGTTACCTCACTGTCTTCTTCCGTCATTTTATTCTCCGCCTGACTGACCCTGGACTGGTCTCCGGCGTTCACACTGACGGCACACAAGTCCAGCTGTCGGAGGAGGTCGAGCGCATTGTCTGACCTCGTCTTGCCGGCCAGGGTCCTCCGGCTGAGGGACAGGTAGTGGAAGTCGTCTTGTTCGCCGTTCAAAACGTACCCGTGGAAGGATGTTCTCCGGAACTCCTGTAGCAGGGAAACATTATGATTGTGCGTTATCGGCCGCTAGTCTTGCTTCACAGTAATGTCGCTGAGAACCTCTGTCCCAACCGTCCCGGAGGGTAAGAGGAAGGGTCAGGGTAGGGCTTCCTGAAGAGGTAGGTTATCAGTCTGCGGCTGTTCTAACATCAGTGAGGAGTTTATTCCAACACTGTGGGTCAAGGACAGAGAAGAGCCAGAGAAGGCCCCTGAGCGGCAGGACAAGCGGACGCCCCGAGGCAGCATAGGAGCGTAGTGGACGGTCGGGGCGTAAGGCCTGACACAGAATCAAGACACCTTGTGGGTATTCCTTACAACAGACGGAGCAGCACTTGCCTGTCTGAACTTCTCAAGTGACTTCTCTGGGCCGAAGACGAACAGCAGAGGGACGGTCTCGTGCTGGCAGCAGGTCCGACCACTGGAGCGTACCACGTGGTCGGCCACCTTCTGCAGGACAGCCGAGCGGATGGCCCCAGACCGCCTCATCGCCGACACAATCTCGTCCTCCAGGAGCCAGCGGATCTGGAACAGAGCCGGGTGTTCTCAGCGAGGAATACTTCCAAGCAAAAACTCTTCGATACGGAGACAACATGCACACAACTACTGGGAAAGAAAGCAGGATAATGTGGAGAAGAACACAGACCTCCTCTATGGTAGCCAGCAAAGCCAGTCTCTGAGGCATCGGCAGTTTGGACAGAGAGTCTCCGCTGACCCTGTTGAAAAAGTAACAGGTCACACCTCAGGACGTACTTCACGCGGTATTTAGTACTCGGTCAGTTGGTGAGTGAAGGTATACCCGTTAACGGTGGTTCCTCTGAGGTCATCCAGCCCAAACATGACCTCCTCGTCAGAGCGGTAGGAGGAGGGCTGTCCCGGGGATCGGTTCAGGGACACGCTGCTCTCTGAGGTGTACCTGCGGACAGTTGGACCTCAGCCGGGTGGAAGCTGTGCTTCCGGTTCACTTGTGATCATAAACGGGGGGGGGGGGGGGGCAGTATCTCAGGCGGTACAGCCGGTTTTCTGGCTATCGGAGAAGGTTGCTGGTTTGATCCCCCGGCTCCACCTAGCTTGTGTCGTGGTGTGCCTGAGCAACACCCTAACCCTAACTGCTCCTGACCTGCATCTGGCTGTATCTTTGCATGGCCAACACAGCATTTGGTGTATGAATTGGTTAATTAATGTGTGTCTAAATGGGTGAATGAATGCGTGTATGAATGGGTGAATGTTTTGGGTAAAAGCACTATATAATTGCAGTTCCTTTACCAAATGTAGCAATCATTCAACAGGTAGGCAAGAGAACTACTAGTTACCAGAAGTCCTACTTGCATTTACTTTCTAACAAGCCATAATTATACAATATATATACACATATATAATAACATAATATATAATACATTACAATAAGCTCATTCAACAGGTAGGCAAGAGAACTACAAGTCACCAGAAGTCATACGTGCATTTACTTCCTAAGAATTATTATTTTAGTTTTTCTGGTATTGTTTTGGAGATGTATCCTGAGGGAGGGAATGGGGAGTTAGCATTCCAATGTACCTGTTGCAATTGGCCAGTAAAAATATCTTGTATCTTGTAGATGTCCCTAGATTTGACACAATAAGTACATCCAACCTACGACCAACAGTGAATGTACCTGTTGTGATGGAAGCCTGGCATGGCTTCAACCTCGGGGGGCAGCGTCAGGACAAAGATGTCCAGTGTGACCGAGAGCTCGTTCAGGTCCACTGCCTGCACAGCCTCCGCGCTGTCCAGGCAGGTCAGCACCTCCGCTGGAGAACACAACAGGTTAGCACCACCCTCCGCTGGAGAACACAACAGGTTAGCACCACCCTCCGCTGGAGAACACAACAGGTTAGCACCACCCTCCGCTGGAGAACACAACAGGTTAGCACCACCCTCCGCTGGAGAACACAACAGGTTAGCACCACCCTCCGCTGGAGAACACAACACCAGGTTAGCACCACCCTCCGCTGGAGAACACAACAGGTTAGCACCACCCTCCGCTGGAGAACACAACAGGTTAGCACCACCCTCCGCTGGAGAACACAACACCAGGTTAGCACCACCCTCCGCTGGAGAACACAACACCAGGTTAGCACCACCCTCCGCTGGAGAACACAACACCCGGTTAGCACCACCCTCCGCTGGAGAACACAACACCAGGTTAGCACAACCCTCCGCTGGAGAACACAACACCCGGTTAGCACCACCCTCCGCTGGAGAACACAACACCAGGTTAGCACCACCCTCCGCTGGAGAACACAACAGGTTAGCACCACCCTCCGCTGGAGAACACAACACCCGGTTAGCACCACCCCTCCTTGTTAATCAAGGGTCACAGGTTAAACCAGCCACCACCACACACACTCAGGAGGAGAGCAAGCATGGACCATCTGCTCTGCTGTCATACAACTACAAACTTCACAATAAACCGGTTTACTCCTCATTACCCTGTGTCCGTGTCATCGGGAGGAGCCCTGAAGAAAGCATTTGAATGGCGCGTGGCAGTGCCAGGGGGTTTGGTGGTTCATGTGCTCACCGAGACAGGTGGGCACCGTCTGTATGGGCGTGGAGCCGTGGCAGCTCTTCAGGTTGACGGAGCAGGTGAGGTGCACGAACAGAGGAGGCATCTCCTGAGAGGAGCTTCCCTCGGGCTCCAGCAGAGAGTCCCCGTCCAGGATGCTGAAGGAGTCGTCGTCCTCGTCCTCGTCCTGGTTGACGGTGTTGGAGTCCGACAGAGACTTCTTCTCCTCCTCCTCCTCCTCCTCCTCGCCCTCCTCCTCGTCCGACTTGGCGGGGCCGGCCTCCTGGTACTCCACCTCCAGGTCCGTGTCGCTCTCCGTCACGATGCAGCATCCCGAGAGGTTCTCTGCACGCAGAAGAAGGAAAACATATGTTGATCATAAATTTAAAACTGTAATTTAACATAAGTTAAAATTGCCGTTACTTAAAAAGACAAGGGCCAAGGACCATTTAAAATGGCTTAGTTAACCTTTATTTTGTTGTGTTTGGCCCAGTGTATGTTGTACTGTACATATCATCGCCTACACCTGCCTGGATGTCCTTTTCTTTGGAACAGAACAGTGACTTTAGAAACATCAGTCTCACCATCTTCGGTGGCTGGGTCAGACATTAGCTCTTCACTGGGTTGCCTCTCGCCTCCATCAGAGTCCTTCTGGAATTCAGAACATGTGTGTTACAATACATGCTACACATCTGGCAGCTGCAGCAGAACACAACAGTGTTAATATTATATTGAGAGTGAGGCAAGGTGGGGGCGCCTGGGCAGGCAGAACAACGGCCGGACTAGCTCCACTACCTGGGGAGGAACCAGCCAGTAGCCCCCTGGCTAGCTCCTCTACCTGGGGGGAACCAGCCAGTAGCCCCCTGGCTAGCTCCTCTACCTGGGGGGGAACCAGCCAGTAGCCCCCTGGCTAGCTCCTCTACCTGGGGGGGAACCAGCCAGTAGCCCCCTGGCTAGCTCCACTACCTGGGGGGGAACCAGCCAGTAGCCCCCTGGCTAGCTCCACTACCTGGGGGGGAACCAGCCAGTAGCCCCCTGGCTAGCTCCCTACTGGGGGGAACCGCAGTCCTCTAACTGGGGGGGAACCAGCCAGTAGCCCCCCAGCCAGATAACTACCTGGGGGGGAACCAGCCAGTAGCCCCCTGGCTAGCTCCACTACCTGGGAGGGAACCAGCCAGTAGCCCCCTGGCTAGTTCCTCTACCTGGGAGGGAACCAGCCAGTAGCCCCCTGGCTATAACCTGGGGGGAAAAACATAGCTAGCCCCCTTTTTTTCTCCATTATTCATCTTAACAAGATACAAAATGATGTACTTCCACACACACTTACACATAAACAAACACACGCGCACTCCAACTGACCTCGTTCTTTGCCGACGGTGGACAGTAGAAGAAGTAGTGAGGGCTGAAGGGCACCATCTGGAAATACTGAGACCCAATCTCAGTGAACTTGTCCTGGGAAAAATGTGAAAAAGTTTCAAAAGTTGAGTTAACTATTCCTATACACAAAATAACCCTATATAACCACACACACACACACACACACACACACACACACACACACACACACACACACACACACACACACACACACACACACACACACACACACACACACACACACACACACACACACACACACACACACACACACACACACACACACACACACACACACACACACACACACACACACACACACACACACACACACACACACACACACACGAGAGGTGAAGACCACAAAATAAATCTACATGTAAACACCTGTATGATTTTGTGCAGGTCAGGGTGCACCTCACAGGTGTGCTGCGTCTTCAGCAGAGACAGAAGGATCTCCTGGTTCTTGTTTGGTGTGTCCTCCTCCGGGACGGACGGAGACGGCGGGTCAAAGTACCTGGCTTCTGTTGATTCGTCCTTTCCTTCTGTGGTTTCAACACTGGGGAGAACCACGTGTTAGATATTTTATAGATAGTTAGTGATCAACACATACAATACACACATATAATAATTTAATACACAAGACAGAGGAAAAAAGTTAAATATATTTGTGTGTGTGGTTGGTGGTTGGTTGAAGCAGCCTCACCTGACCCCAGTCAGACTTATTTGAGTCTAGTTAAAGCAGCCTCATCTGGTCCCAGTCAGACTGATTAGAGTCTGGTTGAGGCAGCCTTATCTGGTCCCAGTCAGACTGATTAGAGTCTGGTTGAGGCAGCCTCATCTGGTCCCAGTCAGACTGATTAGAGTCTGGTTGAGGCAGCCTCACCTGGCCCCAGTCAGACTGATTAGAGTCTGGTTGAGGCAGCCTCACCTGGCCCCAGTCAGACTGATTAGAGTCTGGGGCTGGTGTGTCCTTGGTAATCAAGGCCTCAAATCCAGTTGTGTTACAACTACAAACTTCACTATAAACTGGTTTACTCCACTGTGTGCTTGTCATGGAGAGGAGCCCTGAAGAAGCTATTTTAACAGCGTGTGGCAGCGTTGTGTGCTCCAGTATTTAAATGATAAATGAGTCAACTTCATCATGATGGAGCCCTAAACATTTACCTGGACGAGGAGACGGACGTCCCGTCATCTTCAGAATGTCCTCCCGGGGCACCGTCCTCGCCGCGGACCTTGCCGCTCTCCTGGAAGTCCCGGACATGGCCGCAAAGGGTCTGCAGGAAGGACGTGATGTCGATCTCCTGCAGGGACTCCTCACAGTAGTCCATGGCCGTGAGGACGTCCTGGGAGCAGATGGTGGAGGACTGCTGCAGGCTGCGGTACACACCTGCAGGACCACGGTCACACTTTACATTACAGGACATCACATTATAGTTGTTTGGTCCAACGCCCCTTACAATAACAGGTAGCCAAGAGAACTACTAGTCACCAGAGGTCATTGCATTGAAGTGCAACAACAAGCCTCCAAAAGCAGAACCAGTGCTCAGGTAAAAGTACAATAAGTTGGCTCCCTAGATTTGACACATAAGTACATCAAACAGGGGCTGCCACAAATAGTGACGCCAATAGACACAAGATAATAAGCAAAAGCTAATAAACAAGCACTGGCAAACAACAAAACAACCAGACGCTAGTGCTAAGAGAAAGGGTCAGGTTCACTTAAAAATAAAGTAATTTCAGTGACATTTGTTAATTGACACAGCATCTCTTCACTGAGTCCATCTGGCCTGTCAACCACAGGTGCGTGAAACACTTCGGGTTAGGGTCGGTCACCTTTGACGTAACTCTGGTGGTAATGCTCCTGGAGGAGACTGCAGTAGCTGACCAGCTCCTTGTGCTTGTGAGGCTGAGACAGAACATCGGTCCAGGGAGACGAGCTGCTACGCTCCTGGGACAGAGACCTGGGAGAGAGGACATAACACAGACTGAGACGGGGACAGAGACCTGGGAGAGAGGACATAACCCAGACTGAGACTGAGACAGAGACCTGGGGGAGAGGACATAACCCAGACTGAGACAGAGACCTGGGGGAGAGGACATAACCCAGACTGAGAGGACATAACCCAGACTGAGACTGAGACAGAGACCTGGGGGAGAGGACATAACCCAGACTGAGACTGAGACAGAGACCTGGGGGAGAGGACATAACCCAGACTGAGACTGAGACAGAGACCTGGGGGAGAGGACATAACCTAGACTGAGACTGAGACAGAGACCTGGGGGAGAGGACATAACCCAGACTGAGACTGAGACAGAGACCTGGGGGAGAGGACATAACCCAGACTGAGACTGAGACAGAGACCTGGGGGAGAGGACATAACCTAGACAGACTGAGACAGAGACCTGGGGGAGAGGACATAACCCAGACTGAGACTGAGACAGAGACCTGGGGGAGAGGACATAACCTAGACTGAGAGGACATAACCCAGACTGAGACTGAGACAGAGACCTGGGGGAGAGGACATAACCCAGACTGAGACTGAGACAGAGACCTGGGGAAGAGGACATAACCCAGACTGAGACTGAGACAGAGACCTGGGGGAGAGGACATAACCTAGACTGAGACTGAGACAGAGACCTGGGGGAGAGGACATAACCCAGACTGAGACTGAGACAGAGACCTGGGGGAGAGGACATAACCCAGACTGAGACTGAGACAGAGACCTGGGGGAGAGGACATAACCCAGACTGAGACGGAGACCTGGGAGTGGACAACACAGACAGAAAGACTGAGGAAGAGGACACAAGACAGACAGAGACCTGGACGAGAGGACACAAGACAGACTGAGTCGTCTGCCCCCTCCTGCTGGTACCTCATGAAGACGTCCCGGTTCTGCCGGCCGGGGCGGGGCTGGACAAACTGGTCCTTCAGGTGGTCCAGCGAGACGTGGTAGACGTAGACGGGGCACCGAAGGTGGCCTCCGCCCGTCCCTTTCCGCTGGGCCGTCTGCCTGGCGTCACTCGCCGACCCGGGCTCCGAGAACTGCACTGTACCCTCTTTTTCTCCCGATGCTAAACAAAACAACAACAACAACAAATGGGGGTAAAAACCGCATCCTAATGTCATTTTGTGGAATTAGAACTAACAACAACATGCCACCGATGAGACGTTGGACCTTTTGTAGACAAAAATGAAAAGTGAAAATTGAATTCAATCAAAATGAAGGTGTTTCTCCTGACCCGACTGGAGCTCGGCGCTGTCGGTCTCCGGGTGCCGGCTTTCCATCTGCGGGCCGAGGCAGCCCGGCGTCGCACCCTCACCCTCCGGACCCGGGGAGGCGGCGGCCGGGGGGCGCTCCGACCGCTCCCCCCCGCTGGCCGAGGGGCCTTCCGACCGCTCCCCCCCGCTGGCCGGGGGCGCTCCGACCGCTCCCCCCCGCTGGCCGAGGGGCCTTCCGACCGCTCCCCCCCGCTGGCCGGGGGGCCTTCCGACCGCTCCCCCCCGCTGGCCGGGGGGCCTTCCGACCGCTCCCCCCCGCTGGCCAGGGGGCCTTCCGACCGCGCCCCCCCGCTGGCCGGGGGCCTTCCGACCGCTCCCCCCCGCTGGCCGGGGCTCCGCCCACCGGGTCGAGGAGCGCGTCGTGGTTCTGCGTAACATCGGCGGTGCCTTCTGCTTCTGTCCCCGCCTCCGATGACATCAGCGCTACGACGTCTGATGTTGAGAGACGATGGCAGACATAAAAGTGAGGAATTAGAGGATCAATTATGCTGGAAACGGGGTAATTTCATGATTAGATTAGATTAGATTCAAATGTATTGTCAGTGTACAGCACAAGTACAGTACAGCCAAAATAATTTGGCATCTAACCAGAGTGCAAATGTTGCAGTACAAACTGTTATAAGATTACTTATAGAGTATGTGAGAGATATGAGCATAATAATAGGTATATATATATATATATATATATATATACACACAGGTAAGTATACAAGTATTCAACAGGTAGTGATCAGGGGTATGCAATTATGAAAAATACATAAATATATATAAATGTGTATACAGCAGGTAGTGGGCAGGGATATGCAGTTGTATCAACAGTTGAAGATTAGAATATATACGGTAGGTACAGTAAAATGTACATGCTATCATACAGATATATTATCAATAAATATGTCAACTATAGATAGAGGTCGGGAGTTATGATTACAGTGCAAGGCAGTCGAAGACATTGATGGTGATGTATTATTATTATAGATTATATTGAGCAGAGGGGGGGGGCAGGGGGCTGTCATTGTGGCGCCTCCCGGAGGGGAAGAGGGCACACAGTCCATGGGTGAGAGGTGTCTTTCACTACTTTTTGTGTAATCTATCTATCTATCTATCTATCTATCTATCTATCTATCGAGATAGAGATAGAGATAGAGATAGAGATAGATAGATAGATATCTATATATCTATCTATCTATCTATATATATATAATATTCTGGCCCCAGAGTACAGTTTATATATATATAATATATATATTATATATATTTATATTTATTATTTATTATATATATATATTATATATATTATATATGTAATATTTGATACTCAACACAGAGTAGAGTAGCCAACATGCACAATAAAGCCCCTGGAAACCTAGCATCTAATGGTTTACATTCATTCAGTTAAAGAATATGGTTCATTTAGTCCTTCCTTTTACAAGACACACAACAGGAACAGAGCCATTGAAGGAGATAAGATGGAGCAGGCCCAGAGGAGGACTCTTGCCTGTCAGCGTGGCGGGCAGGAAGGTGAGGAGGACCTGCTGGGAGCTGATGTACTTGGCATAGCACCTCCACCGGGGAGCAGAGCCCCTCTGACCCGGCTGGATGGGCTCCTCATCCACCAGGTCCACATTACTGAAGCTCTGAGGACACACACACACACACACACACACACACACACACACACACACACACACACACACACACACACACACACACACACACACACACACACACACACACACACACACACACACACACACACACACACACACACACACACACACACACACACACACACACACACACACACACACACACACACACACACACGTTTGATTTGGTATAACTATTTAAGTAGATGAGTTACAATATCGAGAAACAAGTGTGATGGATGGTGACATGTTTCTAAAGCAAAATTAGCCAATCATAAAACACAAGTGATTCTAGGCTGGGAGTTCACCAGCCTATGTACCCAATATCACTTCTCAGATTACTTTCTGGATTTATGGATCGTTAAAATACTTTGTTGAGTTGCTGTGTGTGTTCCTCTTCAGTAGAACAACTCAAGGCGTAACTTCACCCCTTGCCGCATTTCATTTCCAGCCCAGATTCTGTGCAGCCCTCCCCCAGAAGTTCTGATCAGACAGTACTGGGTCAGAAGTTCTGTGTTATCACACAGTAGGACTGCTGGACCATAAGTTCTGTGTTATCACACAGTAGGACTGCTGGATCAGAAGTTCTGTGTTATCACACAGTAGGACTGCTGGATCAGAAGTTCTGTGTTATCACACAGTAGGCCTGCTGGACCATAAGTTCTGCTATAACACAGTAGGACTGATCAGAAGTTCTGCTATAACACAGTCAGACTGCTTGATCAAATGTTCTGCTTAAAACAGCTGGCTCTGAGATGAGAGGGTCAGCAGCTTCAAGTTCCTCTGCGTGCACATCTCCGAGGACCTCACATGGTCCACGCACACCACACACGTGGTGAAAAGGGCCTAACAACGCCTGTATTTCCTCAGGCGTCTGAAGAAATTCAGCATGGGCCCCCGCATCCTGAGAACATTCTATAACGGCACCATGGAGAGTGTTCTTACAGGGTGTATCACCGCCCGGTACGGGAACTGCACCGCACTCGAGTGCAGAGCGCTTCAAAGGGTGGTGCGGACGGCCCAGTATATCGTTGGAGGTGAGCTCCCCTCCCTCCTGGATATTTACAATCAGCGGTGCGTGGCCAAGGCCAAACGCATCATAAAGACATTGCCCACCCCAGCCACAAACTGTATTCACTTTTACCGTCAGGCAGGCGATACCGCAGTATCAAGTGCCGTACAAATAGGCTTAGAGATAGCTTCCACAGTCAGGCCATCAGGCTGCTGAACAAGGGTGTATAGCATATAACAATGTATATTTTATTACATTGATTTATATATATATATTGCTCTTTTCTGTGCCGATATTTTGCATTTAATAAATTGCATTTTTATTTTTTTAACTTTATTCTATTTTTATTCTATTTTTATCTATTTTTTATCTTATTTTTATAACTGCTGTCTGTCGTCGGGTATTGCACATAAGAATTTCACATCACTGCTTTATACTTGTGTAAACTGTGAAGTGACAATAAACTTGACTTGACTTGACTTGAGGTTACCTGTAGCCTGCTGGCTCTGAGGTGAGGTTACCTGTAGCCTGCTGGCTCTGAGGTGAGGTTACCTGTAGCCTGCTGGCTCTGAGGTGAGGTTACCTGTAGCCTGCTGGCTCTGAGGTGAGGTTACCTGTAGCCTGCTGGCTCTGAGGTGAGGTTACCTGTAGCGTGCTGGCTCTGAGGTGAGGTTACCTGTAGCCTGCTGGCTCTGAGGTGAGGTTACCTGTAGCGTGCTGGCTCTGAGGTGAGGTTACCTGTAGCCTGCTGGCTCTGAGATGAGGTTACCTGTAGCCTGCTGGCTCTGAGGTGAGGTTACCTGTAGCGTGCTGGCTCTAAGGTGAGGTTACCTGTAGCCTGCTGGCTCTGAGGTGAGGTTACCTGTAGCGTGCTGGCTCTGAGGTGAGGTTACCTGTAGCCTGCTGGCTCTGAGGTGAGGTTACCTGTAGCGTGCTGGCTCTGAGGTGAGGTTACCTGTAGCTTGCTGGCTCTGAGGTGAGGTTACCTGTAGCCTGCTGGCTCTGAGATGAGGTTACCTGTAGCCTGCTGGCTCTGAGGTGAGGTTACCTGTAGCCTGCTGTCTCTGAGGTGAGGTTACCTGTAGCGTGCTGGCTCTGAGGTGAGGTTACCTGTAGCCTGCTGGCTCTGAGGTGAGGTTACCTGTAGCCTGCTGGCTCTGAGGTGAGGTTACCTGTAGCCTGCTGGCTCTGAGGTGAGGTTACCTGTAGCCTGCTGGCTCTGAGGTGAGGTTACCTGTAGCCTGCTGGCTCTGAGGTGAGGTTACCTGTAGCCTGCTGGCTCTGAGGTGAGGTTACCTGTAGCGTGCTGGTGGAACCCGTCACCTCCTGGCTGCTGCTGATGGTGTTGAAGGACGTGGTTGTGTCCTGCCTGTCTGGGGTCCCCAGGTCTTCCTCTGGAAACAGCATGGGAAGCAAACATAGTAAGTCACTTAGGGAAATGCGAATAAAAAAAAAATGGGGAAAAGAGATACAAAGACTAGAGGGCAGCATACCTCCACCACACCAAAAAGTCCCCTGGATCTGGATTGGGATCTGGATCTGCTCCAAAATAAACTGTTCCTTGGCCCATAAGTAATCTAACCACATGTGTTGTCCAATTCCGTGCATAACATGCCAACAAATGAACAGACGGACAACATAACCTCCAGTCCTTCGATGGCGGAGACAACAATAGGTTCAAAAAAGGAACTCTGTGTGACCAATGTCAAAATCCAAAGGCTTTTCTTTGATTGTTTTCATTGCAAACATTGCCACACACACACACACACACACACACACACACACACACACACACACACACACACACACACACACACACACACACCCACACCCCCACACCCCACCACACACACCCACACCCACCCACCCACACACACCCCCTCTCCCTCTCCCATTGACTCTCTCTCTCTCTCTTTCGTGTATCATCATCATATGTCCAGCTCAGTGTCACAAAGCCACGCTCTCGTCTCTGGTCCCACATGGAAGAGGCCAGCCTCTGAAGGAGGTCTGTACAGAGGACAGGTGGTGATTATGTGGTCGGCAGTCTGCTCAGGCTCGCCACACTCACATACTGCGCTGTCTGCCAGGCCCCACTCCTTCATGGACGCTTTGAAGCGACCAACCCCAGTACGGAGGCGGTTCAGCAGGGTCCAATGCCATTGACTGTCAACTATTATTGAAATACACAACTGAAACACCAGCGAGTGTAGAAGATGGTCGGTGGCCCCTTGAGAGAACTTCAACACACCACGAAGCGTACTTTGCGCTCACACCTTTAGCGACGGGCAGGGAGAAGGGGGCAGCGTGGCCGTCCCTCTCTCGCTCCAGGATGTGCTGGACGAACAGCATGTGCTCTCCGTCCGCCAGCAGTATCTCCCGGTCGCTGAGGTCCTGATCGAGGCTGCTGTGGAAGAGGCTGAGCAGCACCTCGTTGGGCAGGACCGAGGGGGCCTCGTCCTCCGTGTCTGAGACCACAAACAACAAAGAGGCCATTGGTTGTCATAACAACGGTGTCGTCGTGTCACCATCGCGACGATCATTTAACCTCGGTTACGGCGGGCCGAGGATACGCAACAAGACTTTCCTGCATTGGCAGGTTCTACAGTCGGAAATCTCCTCCTCTCGTCTCCCTGATATTTCTTAGACAATAGACTATATACATATTGTAATATCTGATGTATATAGTAACATACATCCGATTATCCAGCTATCATTCTGTTGTAGTATTAATAATGTCTGTCAACGTAACCGGCCGTTAGACGTGCTTCAGCTTCATGCCTTTCACACTGACTACCTTTGGTTAGTCACTGCGTTACCTTTGGCGAACATGAGGAAGAAGAGCTCTATCTGCTGGGCCTTGGGGAGCAGCTGCATCAGGTCGAACTGAAAGGGAACGCTCACAATCCTGTCTTCGGGCGCCAGGAACTCTCCTTCACCTGTGAAATATAAAAGATAAGTGAGAAATATATACGGTACATATATACGAGAGGCACGTGAAGTATTGGGACATCTAACCTATCGGCCCATAACAGCTTAAATGTTATTAATATCTGCCCAGTATCAAATATATGGATATACCCTACATGACGCATTTATTATATTCATTATTCAATTGGACGTCTGTGGGAAGGGACGAGACTTTGTTTTTTGGAGCCATATATTTTCCAAATCTTTCCCTCTTGCGGTCTTCTCTGCTCTCCTAAGTTGCCTCCAGCAGCTGTATGCGTCTCACCTCTGCCATGGTGGAGGTCCACTACGACGGGCTGCATCTGGTCCTTGTTCTGACACATCTGGCTCAGGTACTCAAAGGTCATCATGGTCGACATACAGGACAAATCCTTTGGGAAGATCTGTCGAAATAGTACCGCCCACATACGCATGTATGAACACAAGTACAGCTTTATGAAGACCAAAACAACAAGTAGCCTCACCTGGCCCCAGTCAGACTGATTAGAGTCTGGTTGAAGCAGCCTCACCTGGCCCCAGTCAGACTGATTAGAGTCTGGTTGAAGCAGCCTCACCTGGCCCCAGTCAGACTGATTAGAGTCTGGTTGAAGCAGCCTCACCTGGCCCCAGTCAGACTGATTAGAGTCTGGTTGAAGCAGCCTCACCTGGCCCCAGTCAGACTGATTAGAGTCTGGTTGAAGCAGCCTCACCTGGCACCAGTCAGACTGATTAGAGTCTGGTTGAAGCAGCCTCACCTGGCCCCAGTCAGACTGATTAGAGTCTGGTTGAAGCAGCCTCACCTGGCACCAGTCAGACTGATTAGAGTCTGGTTGAAGCAGCCTCACCTGGCCCCAGTCAGACTGATTAGAGTCTGGTTAAAGCAGCCTCACCTGGCCCCAGTCCGACTGATTGATGCTGGTTGAAGCAGCCTCATCTGGCCCCAGTCAGACTGATTAGAGTCTGGTTAAAGCAGCCTCACCTGGCCCCAGTCAGACTGATTAGAGTCTGGTTGAAGCAGCCTCACCTTCCCCCAGTCAGACTGATTAATGCTGGTTGAAGCAGCCTCTCCTGACCCCAGTCAGGGGACACACACACACACCCACCCACCGCCTGAGGGATCTCCTGATACTTGAGGCCATGGAAGTGGTGGTGCTGGTCCATGGGGCTCAGCAGGGTGCCGGTCTGGGGCTCCACCCAACACTCCGTCACCAGGTTCAGCTCCACATCGGCATCGATGGCCTCCACCTCCGTGTCGTTGTCCTCGTCCGTGGAGAAACTGGCTCCAACCACACACACACACACACACACACACACACACACACACACACACACACACACACACACACACACACACACACACACACACACACACACACCACACACACACACACACACACACACACACACACACACACACACACACACACACACACACACACACACACACACACACACACACACACACACACACACACACACACACAGCAGCATTAGATCGACTGTTGCTATATTCACACACAAGAGACCATTCCAATGTCGTCAATACCTAGTAAATAGTTCTCCTGTCTCATTAAAACATTAGTCATCTTTTACAAAAGGAATCTTGTCTTTTAAACCTACAGAAGGAACCCAGTGGTAGATGCTATTTCATGTTATAATACAGCATGAAATGGGAAAAATGTGAGCAGAGGCCAGAACTTCATCGCCCAAAATATGGAAGCCAATCGAAACCCTGTAAGCCAGGGTTTAAACCCAGTGTAAACTGTGTTTCGCAAAGTCTTTCTGGTAGTCGTACCCGTGTTTAATATAAAGGTCTTTCTCATAGCTATCTTTAGAAGCGTTATAGAGGGAGTCGTACCTGTCTTTAGTGTAAAGGTGTTTCCTGTCGTCGTACCTGTCTTTAGTGTAAAGGTGTTTCCTGTAGTCGTACCCGTCTTTAGTGTAAAGGTGTTTCCTGTAGTCGTACCGGTCTTTAGTGTAAAGGTGTTTCCTGTAGTCGTACCCGTCTTTAGTGTAAAGGTGTTTCCTGTAGTCGTACCTGTCTTTAGTGTAAAGGTGTTTCCTGTCGTCGTACCGGTCTTTAGTGTAAAGGTGTTTCCTGTAGTCGTACCTGTCTTTAGTGTAAAGGTGTTTCCTGTAGTCGTACCTGTCTTTAGTGTAAAGGTGTTTCCTGTAGTCGTACCTGTCTTTAGTGTAAAGGTGTTTCCTGTAGTCGTACCCGTCTTTAGTGTAAAGGTGTTTCCTGTAGTCGTACCCGTCTTTAGTGTAATGGTGTTTCCTGTAGTCGTACCCGTCTTTAGTGTAAAGGTGTTTCCTGTAGTCGTACCAGTCTTTAGTGTAAAGGTGTTTCCTGTAGTCGTACCCGTCTTTAGTGTAAAGGTGTTTCCTGTAGTCGTACCCGTCTTTAGTGTAATGGTGTTTCCTGTAGTCGTACCCGTCTTTAGTGTAAAGGTGTTTCCTGTAGTCGTACCTGTCTTTAGTGTAAAGGTGTTTCCTGTAGTCGTACCCGTCTTTAGTGTAAAGGTGTTTCCTGTAGTCGTACCCGTCTTTAGTGTAATGGTGTTTCCTGTAGTCGTACCCGTCTTTAGTGTAAAGGTGTTTCCTGTAGTCGTACCAGTCTTTAGTGTAAAGGTGTTTCCTGTAGTCGTACCCGTCTTTAGTGTAAAGGTGTTTCCTGTAGTCGTACCCGTCTTTAGTGTAATGGTGTTTCCTGTAGTCGTACCCGTCTTTAGTGTAAAGGTGTTTCCTGTAGTCGTACCCGTCTTTAGTGTAAAGGTGTTTCCTGTAGTCGTACCCGTCTTTAGTGTAAAGGTGTTTCCTGTAGTCGTACCTGTCTTTAGTGTAAAGGTGTTTCCTGTAGTCGTACCTGTCTTTAGTGTAAAGGTGTTTCCTGTAGTCGTACCTGTCTTTAGTAGCGTTAGAGTGAGGTGGGAACATGATGTACTGGACCATACAGGAGTGGCTCTCCTTGTCCAAGTCCAAAGACGTGCCCTAAAAACACATCAGTGAGAGCTTCTATTAAAATGTTCACGTTCACGTTCCTGTGTTAAATATATAAAAGGAAAAAGAGTGACTGACAAACAAACAAACAAACACATGAAGGTACATGTCGCTATTTAGCGGCCTGGCATGCTTATTCCTTCCTATATACGATACAACAGTCAGTTGAGGTGGATCTATCCATGCTGTCGATTAGTAAAGCGCTAGAGGTTTATGGTCAGAGGTCAGATGGGAGAAGGACTTGTGGACGCGTGCACACACACTGACGAGAGCTCGGATGACCCAGACCTGGGTGGTGGTGTAAGAGCTGTAAGACGGCAGATTGACATGGGAATCCATTACAATTGTAGGGGTTTTAAAAAATGAAAAAAAAAGGTGAAAGCTTTGTCCATTTGTCTTACCTTCATTGGCAGCTCGAGGACCATGTTGACGATGCCCTCTCCGCTCGCCGCAAAATGAAACCCTTCAGACAACCGGATTCTGTGGCCACGACAGACACAACATATCAGTGACGTACGATATAATATAGTTAATCACTGTGGAGTGTGTGTGGCTGGTGTCTGGTTGAAGCAGTCAGACTGGTTAAAGTCTGGGTGAGGCTGCCCACCTGTGGGTCCTTGGTAATCGAGGCCCACAGGTTACACCAGCCAGCACCACACACTCTCAGGAGGAGTGCGAGTATGCACCACCTTTCAGACCCTACAAACCTTACAATCAACCGGTTTACTCCTCGTCATCCTGTCGGACGGTGCCTCAAAGAAGCCACTTTATTGGCATGAGGCAGAGGAGACTGATCAGAACATACATACTACTGTGTTAAGCTACCTCTGTAATCCCAGTTGGCTGGAGGAAAAATGTGTGGGGGAGTGTGGGGGGAAACTCACTCAGATAAAATGGAGAGGATGTGAGCCATGGCCTGGATGGACACCACAGGGCCCTGGGTCCTCTGCATGGCCCACACCCAGCGCCGGTGGTAGAAGTAGCGGGACAGCGAGGCCAGTGTGGAGGAGGCGGTGCGGCCGGCCGCCACGTTGAGGGGGGTCCCGGCGTTGGGCACGTGGGCCGAGGTCTCCATGTTGAAGACGAAAGGCATCTGGAAGTCCAGCGGTAGCTTGTCATACCTGTGGGGAGGCCAGCGCCGTGTCGGATATGAAACACCTTGTGTGAGGATACAAAGATTCATTCCACTCGTCTATGAGCTTCTTAAAAAGAGATAACGTTACTGTCATTTAGCAGATGCTTTTGTCCAAATGGACTTACAATAGGTCATTCAACAGGTAGACAAGGGAACTACCAGTCACCAGAAGTCATGAGTGCATTTCCTTCCTTACAAGCCTCGGATAGCAGATTATGAGAAAATAATTATACATTCAACTTTAAATATTGTTGAGAGTAATTATTTAATTTACCCCTGTATTATTATACTCAATATTTGATATCACTTATATTAATATTTTAATATTAATATATATATAATATTAATATTATAATATTTTTGGTGAAATGTGTTATATATATACTATATATTTACTGAATATTCAAATATTTAGTTCCATGTATTTGAATCCATAGTAAGCCATCCCAGTGACCTGATCAGCAGCCTCTCCAGGGGCTTGTTGAGCACCACCACGCAGGGTCTGTCCGACAGGGCCAGCTTGGGCAGTGGGAGGGAGGGGGGGGTCTTGGAGGGGGACGGCCGCCCCAGGAGCTTCCTCTTGGGCTTGGGCGTGACCTCCTTGACGTTCTGAACACGGTGAGGGAAGCGCAGCTTGAGGATCTGGTCTCTGAGCTCGTCCACAATCTGTACACAAACACAATCATGGACAACAGCAACAACCTCTGTCCAAGCCCACACGCAGGGATACAGCTACACAAGGAAATACTCAAACAGATTCTGGATCCAAGTTTATGATGGGTTATGATTAAATAAATACTATAAATGTTGGACCGGCTTTTTAAAAGGGACGACAAAATGCGTTCTCTAGCCTAATATAACATTGATATACAGCACAAAGTATATATCTTCACACTAAAGTCACATTTCAATGGTGCGTGTCAATGTACTTCCGTTCCGTCCCTTTATATATGATATAGATCCTATATATCCTTTATACTGTATGAACACTCAAAGATAACACTCAAACATTGAAAACACAATATTCAGGAAAGTAAAGCTACAGAACTTTGGCTCCTGGTAAACGGCGATAGTATTCATGACATGGAGGCTTGATAAAACGAGACACTTCTGGGGGGAGAAGGAAACCAGAAACTGAAAGGGGCGGAGCTACGCCTTGTTTCCTGTTTCATTACGGAGGAATTCCACCGTAGAGAAACTAATTTGCGTGAGTGGATGAAGCTTTTCAGAAGATGACTTTAATAACTGTATTTGTACAGCGGCCGGTCTACACAGTGTCACTGTGTAGACCAGGACAAGAAACGCTGACCCCGATCTGAGCTGGTCTGGCTTGAGGAGAGTAATGGAAGTGAAGCGTTACCTTGTTCCTGATGTGGGCCAGAGTGCCGATGGGGAAGCCCAGACGGAGCACCAGACACGGGGTCTTAGACACCAGACGCACCAGGTAGAACAAGGAGGGCGGAAGCTCCGGGGAACTGGAAGAAAACATGTCAGCGTATTTATTTAACACATATCTAAAGTGAACATAAAGCAGGCATTGGTGTGATGTTGGAGCAGTTGGAAGTCTGGAATTGTGTATAAACAACATCATTCATTTGCTTTTGTTATATATATACGTATATATACATATGAACTCAACTTGCTTGTCTTCAGGGGACCTTGACACAATTTTGTTTTAACAATCTGCCACAATTTCAACACGAAAAACATGTTTTTATTCAAAAGGCCCAAGAACAATTTTTACTTCAAGGGCTTCATCAGGATCCATTGAGACTCCCCAGCAGCTCACTAAAAAAAACACACTTAAGTCACACTAACCAAGAACACTAGTCAAGGCTTCCGATCTGCATTGTGGCGTACAGGTGTGTTGTGGTGCATGTGACCCACTTGTAGATGAGCTTGATGTAGGAGTATCCCTCCACCAGGACGAAGCTGGTCCAGTCTCTCAGCAGCGAGGTGAGGGCTGAGTGGGAGATGCGACACTGGATGGTGCTGAAGCGCCCGTTGTCCCCGGGCGTGTGGACGTGCTTGGGGACGGGCCTGAGGGGACAGGTTCAAAGAGGAGAGATGGAGAGATGGCGCGGGTAGGGTGAGAGATGGCGCGGGTAGGGTGAGAGATGGCGCCGGTAGGGTGAGAGATGGCGCCGGTAGGGTGAGTGGACTGCCTTTATGTAGCGCTTTAACCCAAAGCGCTACACAATTATTGCTTCAGATTCACACACACGTTCATACGCCGACGGTGGTGTCGGCCATGCAAGAGGTAAGGGTTAGATAACTTGCTCAGGGACACTTGGCCAGGTGGAGCAGGGGGATCGAACCAGCAACCTTCCGCTTGCCAGAGGCCAACACCGTAGCTTTAAAGATGCATCGTGGCCATGTAGATTATGTTTAGCTGTGGCTATGTCGGGCATCTGGTTTACAGTTGCACTATGTTGGCCTTTCCATTAGCAGGCTCTAGTGGTGCGGGTTGTCACTAGAGTTTAGTTTTCAGATGGCACATAATTCTAACAAAACTATCTAAAGAGATTAATTCCCTGCATGGACTGACTCGTGGATGGGTTTCTTATCTGATTAACTTTTTAGTTGGGATATTCTTTATTGGAGAAAAGAGCTGCAGTGGAATAGTGACAGTCCAGGTTTAAATCAGTCCTCTATAACCAGGATGAGGGTGATACGGTGACATAGTCCAGGTTTAAATCAGTCCTCTATAACCAGGATGAGGGTGATACGGTGACATAGTCCAGGTTTAAATCAGTCCTCTATAACCAGGATGAGGGTGATACGGTGACATAGTCCAGGTTTAAATCAGTCCTCTATAACCAGGATGAGGGTGATACGGTGACATAGTCCAGGTTTAAATCAGTCCTCTATAACCAGGATGAGGGTGATACGGTGACATAGTCCAGGTTTAAATCAGTCCTCTATAACCAGGATGAGGGTGATACGGTGACATAGTCCAGGTTTAAATCAGTCCTCTATAACCAGGACCATTAGAGGAGCTTACATGTCGTGCTCCAGGATGATTGTGATGCGGTGCATGTGCAGCCATCTCTGCCAGAAGTTGGCGTCCATGGACAGGATGGGCTTCCAGTAGGAGGAGAACACAGAGCGGGAGGAATCTTTGGACCCACTGTTCTGCAAGGACAGAACCTGGAGGGAACAGGAAGAATGGGTCAAGCCAAACAGGGATCCCAACCTAAAGAGGGAGAGAATTTAAAACATTTGATTTCTAAATCACATTTTTTAAACATCTTGCGTTATTGAGGTTGATGATTAATTAAAAGACTAAAACATGCAATATGCTGCAAACATTGTATGCAACCGCAACCACACACACACACACACACACACACACACACACACACACACACACACACACACACACACACACACACACACACACACACACACACACACACACACACACACACACACACACACACACACACACACACACACACACACACACACACACCAGTTGGAAAACAACAATATAGCACAATAGGTTATTCAATTATGACATTTATGTAATTTGAATTATGTAGTCTGAAATGTCACTAACTCAAGAAAGAGTAACGGCAACATGTTTATTATGTTATGTTATGATGTTTTTTATTTTAACTTTTGAGTCGTCGTAGAAGAAGAATATATATATTTTAGACTCACAGCACTTTCCACAGGGTTTGGGTGCTTTAGATTAGAGATGGGTTAAATCATCTAAACCAGAGGTGGGCACTTGGCATTATGAGACATTAGGCTCATTTAAAGCACATTAGACTTCATGTGAATGCGTGTGAATCCTGCGTATGACCGGCAGGTAGGAACCATACGGGGGTGGTGGACCCTGGGGGGATGTAGAACAGCGGGACACCGTTCTTGGTGCTTTCTGGGATGATGTAGTTCTCCGGGAGAGAGTTGAACGCCTGCAGGTGCACCAACATCTGATCCGTCTGGTTAATACTAGAAACAAAAAGGAAGTAAGAATGAGTAAGAATACAATCTAGTCAACAAGATGTGTATAAGAATATTAATAAGCAATTATCAATCACACTTGATTGATAATTGCCATCTCTGTCCTGTGGCACTTGGGGGATGAGCACCCCCAACTGGCCCACCAGCAACACTACACCAGTACCATCTGGTGTCCCATGCAATCATCCCCAGGCCTGCTCATCTTAGCAGATTGACCAGCAGTTAGCTCGACAGGTAGCCCATGGTGCTAACAATTCAAATAAAACCTGAAAGTAAGGCATGATGCCCTAGGTCACGGGTCGCGGGGTCAGAGGTCACACAGTCACGGGGGTCACCTCTGCAGAGTGTTCCAGAAGCGGCGGATGACGGAGGTGCGGTACGGGCTGGTGATGGGCTTCTTCTGCGTGCAGCTGATGTCGTGCAGGATGTCGTAGCTGCCCTCCATCACCACCTCCACCCGGGTGGTGCGCAGGCCCGGGTCCAGGGGCCACGCGGCCACCGCCAGGTACTCAATGCTCATGTTGTGTTTCCACAGCAACACCAGCTTGACCTCCAGCTGACTGCCACCTGCCGGCATGAGAAACGACACCTCAACAGAACGCTCTAGTCGGTGCTTTCAGGTTGTGTCTCCTCCATTGAACCGGCAGTCGCTGTTCTAGAGAGAGGGAACCTTTTTGTCAGCAAGAGAAGTGAAGCCTATCCGTCATTCACATCTGCGCCAATTTCTACAGGTGTGAGAGGCACGCCAAAGTCACACAAGGGAACCTAGTTAGGCTATGCAGTGAGGAGCTGGGTGTTGGACATTGGTGACGAGCTGGGTGTTGGATTGATAGATATTTGGATCTCTTTTTGGGGTTTGAGGTTGATCTCCATGAGGGTGTAACATGCTCCCCCTTGGTGAGGTTGATCTCCATGAGGGTGTAACATGCTCCCCCTGGGTGAGGTTGATGTCCATGAGGGTGTAACATGCTCCCCCTGGGTGAGGTTGATGTCCATGAGGGTGTAACATGCTCACCCTTGGTGAGGTTGATGTCCATGAGGGTGTAACATGCTCACCCTTGGTGAGGTTGATCTCCATGAGGGTGTAACATGCTCACCCTTGGTGAGGTTGATCTCCCGGATGGTGTAGCCCTCCCTGAGTCTGACGGAGACCACGCTGATGAGGTAGGCGCGGACATCCTTCTCTGTGTGCTTCTTCCTTCTCATCACCAGGGCAGGGTTCCCGCTGGTGGACACCAGGTGCTCGTTGAACAACTTGTGCTGGGTCACTGTGGGACAAGAAAGTACAATAAAGACATGAATTTAGGGACGTCTAAATGTATACATAACATATTACATTAGTCATTTAGCAGATGCTTTTGTTCAAAGCGAATTACAATCAAGTCCGAAGTGCATTTCCTTCCACAACAAGGAAACAACTTGTTACTTTTATTGTTTATCGTATTGTTATAGTGTTGTTTATAGTATATAATATATAGTATATTCTGTTGTGTTATAGTGTTGCATAGTATAGTATGGTATAGTTGTTGAAATTCATACTGCGGGAGGTAATTCCAGCATTCCATTGTACTTGGTACACATGGACAATTAAAACATCTTGAATCTTGAAGCCACCAAGAGCAGGACCAGTGCTCAGGTAAAAGTACAATAAGTTGTCTCCCTAGATGTTACACAATAAGTACATCAAACCTGGACAATGACAAATAGTGAAGCCAATAGACACAAGCATACATATACAGTAGCAGCACCATGCAGATATTCAAGTGTGTGTTCCGAGTATCAGCCTGACGTTGAAGGATAGCAGGAATTGATTCACGTTGTTCAAAACCTCCAGCCAATCAGATTCAATAACTTAAGTGTGGCTCTTTCTCTCCTCTCTCTCACTGAATCTGGTTTGAAGTAAAGCAACAAACATCTTCTCCTCTGAGAAGAGCCTTCTGTGCACATGTCAGTGTGTCTTTCAACCTTGTTATTCGGTCTATTAATATTAAACGTTATATAGATTGCTACACTTTAATCGTTTTTTTAAATTCTGCAGACTGTGGTGCTCCTTGTTGGTTGAACTGAAACTCACACGCACGCACACACACACGCACACACACACACACACACAATACATACATCACATACATCAAAATACATGTCAAAATACGTCATATTCCTGAACCACTCGCTGGTTGGTCTCATCAATAATGTCGATTCATGGTGACAAGCATCACCAGCTGGTGTGTGAGAGAGAGGTTATTATGTGTCTGAAGTGGTCTCCTCACCACAGAAGTACTCTGAGAACATGGACTCCGACGTCTTGAGGAAGGAGTAACTGAGGAGGGCCTTGTGGTAGGAGTTCATCTCCGTGTTGTCAGCGTCCACCTCGGGACAGCTGGCCAGGTAGGAGCCAAAGCTGGCCAAGGATAGAAACTTCATCAGTTCCACATTGGGGACATAACCAAAGCTGCAGTCGTAGGAGTATGTGCCGCCTACCTGTGAATGAAAGGTGTACATTACATTAAATGACATTACAGTCATTTAGCTGACACTTTTGCCCAAGTAACTTATAATAAGGTCATTCAACAGGTAGACAAGATAACTACTAGTCACCTGAAGTCATAAGTGCATTTTCTTCCTAACAAGCCATAATAATATAATATATACAAACATATACACATATTTAATAATATAACATATAATACATCACATTTTCTTTCTAACAAGCCTCCCAGAGCAGAACCAGTGCTCAGTAAAACAACAATAGGTTGGCTCCCTAGATTTGACACAATTAGTACATCAACCAGGGCCATGACAACCAGTGAGATGAGTGACTAGTGAACCAGGGCCATGACAACCAGGGAGATGAGTGACTAGTGAACCAGGGCCATGACAACCAGGGAGATGAGTGACTAGTGAACCAGGGCCATGACAACCAGTGAGATGAGTGACTAGTGAACCAGGGCCATGACAACCAGGGAGATGAGTGACTAGTGAACCAGGGCCATGACAACCAGGGAGATGAGTGACTAGTGAACCAGGGCCATGACAACCAGTGAGATGAGTGACTAGTGAACCAGGGCCATGACAACCAGGGAGATGAGTGACTAGTGAACCAGGGCCATGACAACCAGGGAGATGAGTGACTAGTGAACCAGGGCCATGACAACCAGTGAGATGAGTGACTAGTGAACCAGGGCCATGACAACCAGGGAGATGAGTGACTAGTGAACCAGGGCCATGACAACCAGTGAGATGAGTGACTAGTGAACCAGGGCCATGACAACCAGTGAGATGAGTGACTAGTGAACCAGGGCCATGACAACCAGGGAGATGAGTGACTAGTGAACCAGGGCCATGACAACCAGTGAGATGAGTGACTAGTGAACCAGGGCCATGACAACCAGGGAGATGAGTGACTAGTGAACCAGGGCCATGACAACCAGTGAGATGAGTGACTAGTGAACCAGGGCCATGACAACCAGTGAGATGAGTGACTAGTGAACCAGGGCCATGACAACCAGGGAGATGAGTGACTAGTGAACCAGGGCCATGACAACCAGTGAGATGAGTGACTAGTGAACCAGGGCCATGACAACCAGGGAGATGAGTGACTAGTGAACCAGGGCCATGACAAACAGGGCGATGAGTGACTAGTGAAGAGTGAAGCCAAGGGGTAGAGTTAAATGTTTGACCAATCCAAGACCCCCATGCATCCCCAATAACATTTGAATAAAGTGTAGAATATGTACTGATGTTTTCAAATAGTTTCAAATATATCGGATTGGAAAACAAATTCTCATGGGAGAATCTAATATTCCACAAAACACACACAGATGTCTCCAATATATCATGATATGATGCATACATAGCATATATCATATATATAATATATATATATTTCATATTTTCAGGATTTAGCGAATCAAAAGCATAGCTGGGTGTCACGCCACGTACCTGAACAAAAGAACAGGCGATGGTTCCACTGCGGAGCTGGTTCAACAGCGTCTCGGACACAGCCACGTCAGGGACGCTGGTCACTCCGTCCGTGATGATGATGATCCCTGAGGAAGAGGGTGAGTAGACATCCAGATGAAGGGGCTTGTTCCCTTTAGTGTCGAGGACACAACAGAACGATTCATAGCAGGGGTTTTCAATGTCTAAGACAGTGGCTCTCCCTTCACACACACACACACACAAACACTGGAAGACTGAATGACAATCCTGTTAAAAAATTAAGACAAAAAGACAATTTAATGTTGGTAAATATTATATCTTTGAATAAACAGTAAAAAATACAGCAACACAGAAACCATTCACAATATTTGAATTAACTATTGTCCTTTTAATTAGGGTTATTATTATCATGTTGTATTGTTATCCTTATTATTATTACTATAAGTAGTAGTAGTATTAATTATTATTATACGTTATATTCAGCAGGCTCACACAGTGGCACTGCTGGTGTGAGATACCTCTCCATTTTCCTTCTAACGTGACGTTTATCAATTAATAAAACAATTATTCGTTCAAAAACCATAATACCAATTGTTTCATTAATGTGGTGTTCTGGCGCCCCCCAGAGGGGAGCCTAACACGTATCACAGACCATTACTACTCCTACAAGCCTAGCAGCCCAACAAAGAATTGCTTGCAAAACGTCTGGACGAACTCACCTGCACTTGAGTTGGGTGGCAGCAGCTGGAGGGCCAGGATCCCCTGACGGACCATGCTGACCAGCCCGATGTCCGCCGGCACCATGGTGATGCCAGGCTTCTTGTGGGACTGGCTGTCACACTGAGAGGAACTCAGAAGAGGCCCTTCAGACTATCGGGATAGAGAAACCATGGAACACTTTTAAACAAAACTGTATCATCTCAGAGGGCTTACACGTCACAGACAAACCTTTATCATCATTTGAAATTATTGTTATGAATAGCATTGAAAGTCTATTAAAAGTGATTACACTGATTTAGCATGGAAAGAATAGACCCCTCTATAAAAAGGGCATATATGACTAGCTATACTCACTGTGGTTGTGGAGATATGTTGTATTCTACTGAAATAACATACAATATTAAATGATCTGACTAACCTGCTCATGTTGCTGCTGCAGAACCTCTGCCATGTTGTTCTCCACGGCTCTGAGCTGCTGATACACGTGATGCAGGAAGGGCTTTAGGTCTGTGCAGTCCAGCTGGCAACATTGGACCAGTACCTGTCAGAGGAGGAGGAGGAAGAGAGGAAGAGGAGAATGGTAAATGCCCATTTGTACATTGTCAAAAATACTGGGATACATACTGTGGAGGGAATGGGGAGTAAGCCTTCCATTCTACTTTTAGCATTTGGCAAATACAAATCTTGAACCTTGAATAACACCAAGGTTTTTGGCTTTTTTTGGCTTGCAGTGCCACCAAAATCAAAGTTTTTATTCAAACAAAGCATGCTCTTAAACAAACAAGACTTCAAAAGGGCCTCACCTGGTGGGAACTGAGTCCAATGATGGAAGAGTACGCCAGGATAGTTATGAAAATCTTTGGCTGGAAAACCTGACTGGTGCCAGGAACTCGGAAGGGTCGAGCGAGGCCAGCGAGACATTTTGAAAGGGCGTTGAAGACCTCATCAAATATCAGCTTCCCTGCACTGTCATCCTGTGAAGGAGAGGGAGTTAGGGCTTTAAATTCTATCTAATCATTTCAATCACATCAAAGATTGCTCTCAAAAAGAAAGCAAATTGTAAACAATTTTAACTGGATTTTTCAACATTATTTGTTTCATTTTGAAAAGGTTGTTTGATTTAAGTGTAAATCTAAAGTAGTATTAAAGTAGTATGGTCCTTTACCACGATCCCAGTGGAAGGGCTGAGGTCCAGCTCGATGACAAAGCGGTATCTGCGGGCCAGGAACACGGCCCGGGTGGAGGGGACCAGCAGGCAGGGCCGGCCCGTCGGGGGCTGGTCCGGCTGACATCCTTTGGGCAAGACGCTTAGCAGGTCGAGCTCGTTCTCGGAGTGTAGCTGCAGGTTGATGTTGATACGTGAGGAACACATAGACACTGCCCAGACTGACCACATTATGTCAGTTGACACATTCTTGTCACAATCAGTAGATGTGTCATTAATAGAAAGATCTAGTCCTTAAACTTGGCCAGTGAAATAATGTTAACAAAGTTAACAAAGAAATACAGCAAATGCAGAACAAATGGAGGACAATGCACCACGATGAGCTAGGTTGAATCTATGTTTAAGAAAACGGAGAACACTCAAAGACTCAAAGCCACCAGCGAATTAAAAATAACTCAAAGCACAATGAGGCTGAAATTAATACACATTCATTTCATGTAAGATTTATGCATATATTGGCATATTTTGCAATGGCTAAATAGTGGACATTTTTTATTAAATGTTTGTCCCGTTAGGTTCGATTTACCTTATGTCACGCCTCTTTGAAAACCAGGCATGTTCTGTCATGTCCAGATAAGTAAAATGACAATAACTCAAAGAGAGCTTACTTGTTTTAATTAGATCTGAGACCAATAAGACAACATCATTGAGTTACCTTAGCCATTACATTACATTTAGTTAGGATACGCTTGGAAACCCAATCAACCAAGACTGTGAGGGTCAGGTCTCACCCACCAGGTCAGACTTGGAGGCGGGTCTGATCACTTGGTTGAGTTTGCCGAGGAACCAGGCCAGGCGTACGTTCCTGGAGATCCGGTACTCCTCCTTCATCAGAAGGTATATCTGGTCTGCTTCTTCCATCTTCAAATTGAGTAGAGTTCCAAGACATGTATACATTACATTACATTGCATATATCACTTGTTACGTTACCATATGAATGAAGTGATGACATGAATGAAGACATGAACCTTTAAAATATTGTACAAAGATGTTACTCAATACTCACAGAACGTTAGGCAATATAGGTATTATACACATTTGATATTGTTGATGGAGGTCCATTAGCTACAAGTGTTAGGACAACAATTAGTCTCATAAAGAGACACTAAATGACAAACAAACCCAGTTCATACGACTTCATCAATGAGATGCTCAAGTGTTACGAGTGTTTAAATGAGTAAAATAGTAACTCATTCGAGGAAAGGCATTGGGCTGTCATTGTGTCTGTGTGTGAGAACTGCCTCTGTTGTAACATAACGAACATAACTAACATAACTCCAGGTTAACAAACAGAAGGTTACTAGACAGAAGGTTACTAGACAGGAGGTTACTAGACAGAAGGTTAATATACAGAAGGTTACTAGACAGGAGGTTACTAGACAGGAGGTTACTAGACAGAAGGTTAATAAACAGAAGGTTAATAAACAGGTTAATAAACAGAAGGTTAATAAACAGGTTAATAAACAGAAGGTTAATAAACAGGTTAACAAACAGAGGGTTACTAGACAGGAGGTTACTAGACAGGAGGTTAATAGACAGAAGGTTACTAGACAGGTTACTAGACAGGAGGTTACTAGACAGAAGGTTAATAGACAGGAGGTTAATAGACAGGAGGTTAATAGACAGGAGGTTACTAGACAGAAGGTTAATAGACAGGAGGTTAATAGACAGGTCTCCACCGATGGGCACGAACAACACAATCCAGCTTCTCCTGTAGCTGTCAACATGTCCTCAGCACCTAAAGACGGCTGTTAACTCCATTTAGACCACTACTAGGTTGTCATGAAGATACCTCATTGTCCTGTCTGTCCGCCATCCCGTGTGGAGCATGTCTTTCGGGCTCCAGGGATGTTCTCCGAGATGTTCTCCGAGATGTTCTCCGGGTTCCACTCCGAGTCTCCTGGACGCTCGGTGTTTACGAGGAGGACTTGACCTGGAAGTGTCTACTGGTACTACTAGATGTAGTGTCTGCTATTGGATTAATGCTAACAGAACTACACGGTGATGTAGTCAACTGCACTGGGAATAGGTTTACATTTAGCCACACATTGAGAAAGTACATAACAAATGTAAATGTTTAGGTGTAAAGCATCATAACTCCGGAGTATCGGGGGGGGGGGGGGGGGAAAGGCACAGAAACATGTTTCTGCACGGACGGGTTTAAGGCTGCACCGGTGACCGTACTTCCCGTCCGCAAGACGCCTTCCGGTTACAACACGAGAAAGTGACGTCTATAGCGTCGGTTCTTCTTTTAGAAGAACTATCTATATAGTTCTGTTTTAATATAATAATGCATGTCATTGTGTGTGATCCACTGATCCGTAGTCTAATCAACTAGTAGAATGAGTATAAAATGCGTATTCAAACATTTTGGATATTGTTAATAAACAAAGTGTTTCAGTCAGCTTTTATTGATCTGTAAGCAATTTATTGGTCACCTTCGTCAAAGACACCCACAAAGTATTAGTATGGAATCAATGAAGTTATAACAAGTTATTACAAAACTGCATTACATTGCATTCAGACTATTAAAAAACTGATATTTGCGATATTGTAATATATTGTTCTACTATGAAACTATGAATACAAACAAGATCAAGAGGGAGAACAAATGTGAGAGAAACCGGTTGAGATCAACGGCTCCCCAGTAAGCGCAGGACCAGCTCCTCGTCCTCGGCCAAGGAGAGCCCCGTGTCCAGAGGCTGCTGGTGGGCCGGCCTCTTCCTCTTGTTGGGCGGAGACTCCTCATGTTCCTCACCGCTGCTTTCGCCACTCGTATCCGAAGTGTCCACGGCGGGCTTGTCTGGATCTGGCAGTGAACTGGGGTCAAACTCCTCGCCGCTGTGGTCCAGGTACGCCACTGTTTCTTCCTCCTCCTCCTCCTCCTCTTCCTCAGATTTATCTGAATCACGCTTGCTGGCCTCCCTCCTGGCAGCCTTTGCCTTTAGCCTTTTCTCTCTCTTCTTCTCTTTGATCTTGCGGTTGTATTCCTGCTTGTCAAACTCCTGGTCCTCGCGCTTCAGTCTCTCCCGGGCCTTCTCTACATTGATACCTGAGAACTCCTCCTCCAGCTCCTCGCTGGGGACCGGCACGGTCGACTTTTGGACCAGCGGCCACTGCTGCACCGTTTCTCCTTCCTCGGAGAACGTGATCTTGGTGTTGACCTGGAACTTTCTCTTCAGGATCTTCTTGGCCTCGGACAACGTGGTCACCTTTTTACCTTTGGGCAGGTCGAGGTTTTCCTCGACGCCTTCTTGGTCTTCGGACAAACTGAAGACATCTCTCCTCTTGATGGTCAGAAGGTCGACCTCTTGGAGTTCGTCGTCATCATCGGTACCGGCGGTACCTAGAAACAGTGCAGCTGTGGATTCCTCCTCATCTTCCTCAGATTCTGTCGTCTGCTTGGGTTCTACGCCGGGAGCCTCTCCTCTCAACTTGGCTTTGAACTGCCGCAGTTCCACGTCTTCGGACTCCTCAAGCTGCTCCGTCTGGGGCTTCTTCTGTTGCTGTTGAGCCTTGTTCAGGAAGCGCACCCTCGGAGCCCCGGTGAGGCCCAGGGAACGGGCGTACTCGTTGATGCTCAGCCGGAACACGTCGAAGACGCTCTTGTTCTTCATGAGGAAGACTGAGCGCAGGTAGGACACACAGCACCTCTGGGCTCGCTCCTTCTGCTCCATCTCCTCGGCCAGGAAGGCCTCCAACTTCAGCTGGACATTCTGAAGTTTTTCTGGATTCACCTGCATAATAAAAACAAATCAAACCCATTTAGTTGACCTGCGTATTACCACAGACAGACATACAGACACACTTATCTGAACTCACTTGAATCTTGTTGATTGGAACCTTCTTGTCTTGGAGTTGAGCGATCATGCCCTCTTCTTCTGAAGGCAGGAGCACCAGCAGGGCCTCGCCTCCCTCTTTGTACCTGGCGGTGCGACCCACTCTGTGGATGTACGTGTCTGCGTCCTCCGGACAGTCAAACTGCAGCACCCAGTTGACCGAGGGGAAGTCCAGCCCCCGGGCCGCTATGTCCGTAGCAAAAAGCACGGCGCTGTTCTTCCCCACAAAGTCCTTGTAGACCTCCATTCTCTTCATCTGCTGCTGTTTGCCGTGAAGGGCCAGGATGGGCATACCTGGACGCAGGCGGCAGAAGGCGCGGAACATAAACTGCACCTCCTTGCAGCAAGCGAAGAAAACGATGACCTTCTTCTGCAGGTGGCTCCTGATGAAGGAAAACAGCATGTTGACCTTCTGGTGGAGCTCACACACCACGAAGCTCTGCTCCAGGGTGGCAGGGGTGCTGAACATGGCCTTCTCATGCACCCACACGTACTCCGGGTCTTTGAGGCTCAGACGCGCCAGGTCCTTCACGGACTTGGTTTGCGTGGCGGAGAACAGGAGCGTCTGACGCGTTTTGGGGAGATTCTCCACTATGGCGTTAATGGTGTCTGCGAAGCCCATGTCGAGGATCCGATCGGCCTCATCCAGGACGAGGACGTGGAGGTCAGAGACGTGGAAGGTGGCCGTCTCGTCCATGTGTTGCAGCAGTCGTCCGGGGGTGCAGATGACGATGTTGGTTTGGTGGATTCTTTCGGACTCGCTTTTCAGGTCCTTTCCTCCGATGATGAGACCCGCGGAGAAGTCGTGGTTCCTCCCGATCTTACGGAGCACCTCGAAGGTCTGGTAGGCCAGCTCCCGGGTGGGGGAGATGATGAGCGCCCCTAGCCCGTCGATGGCCGTCCACTGGTGTCGGTACAGACACTCCAGCACCGGCACCAGGAAGGCCAGGGTCTTCCCCGACCCGGTCTTAGCGGCTCCCAGGACGTCTCTCCCCCGCAGGGCGAACCCGATGGTCTGCCTCTGGATCTCGGTGGGCTGTCGGTACTGACCCTCCAGTAAACCCCGCAGAGTCTTCCTTGAAATGGGGAAATCAGAGAACCTGACGGCGTCCTTGGCGTTGATCTGATCGTACTGAGCGACCAGCTTATCGATCTGCTCCTTCTCCACCTGCCACTCGGGCCTCCTCCGGTGGCTCCGCTCCTCCTTCACGCGGCTCTTCGTCTTCTTGTACTTTTTCTTCCATTTCTCAAAGTTGACGACCGGGTCCGCGTGTTTCACCTTCAGAACGTTCACCTTCTCCAGCGTGGAATGCTCGTCCTGTTTGCCCATGACGAGCCCGACCACAACAACGTGGAGAACCCGTGGAGAACCCTCTTCTCGCTGTCGCAGCACAATGACGACACGACGAGCGACGCAGCTTCTTCTTTTTTTTTACCAGCTTTATTAGTCGATTTAACGCTGACTTTTAACAGTCACATAAGTTCTCTCTCTATATATGAGATTGTATTATATATACAACGTGTGTGTATACATGTTTTATATCATATCATATACGGTTATGTCTGTTTTATATCTCCTTGCAATAATAATACAATAATTACAACAGCAACAATAGTTACACGATTCGGAAAACTCGGGCAGATAAGAGGCAGACTACAAAGATTGACCTATCATTCAAAAATAAAATAATTCAGCATTTCTAAATAATAGCCCCGTGCTTATTCCCTCCTAATTCGTGTCAAACAAACAATTGTTGACATCGTAGTAAGAAAACGTGACGGCAGAACCAACTTGTTGTTGCGTCGGTGTTTCTACCCGACCCCTGAGAGCCGCTGCACCGCTGCTGTCATGTGACATGTAGTCACGTGTAGTGCCAGTAAACAACAGTGTGAACAAGATGTTGCTGGTTCTGTCTGAGGAGTACAAAGAGCACCTGGCGGTCCTCCCCCAGGTGGACCCCGCAGGTACCGACCCCTCGTCCATCTGTGTGCCTCCTGGTCTAGAGAGTAGACTACTAACTACTACTAAACCACAGAAGACCAGATGGGGTCACTGCAATCTGTCTCTATATTCTTACCAATGTATTTTGTTTCGTTTTTAAATAATAGTATGTTTGGCAATTCCTCTTGTTTGTGAAAGAGTGCACCGTGAGGATTGATGCACACTTTTCGTTGTGTGTGTGCAGTGACAATAAAGGCCTTCTGATTCTCCTCCACTGCCCTCAGACCTTCCCTCTCTGCTTTCCTTGCATGTTTGCTCCCCTGTGTTTGGTCTCCTCAGTGGTGTCCGAGTTCGGGAGGATCGCCGTGGAGTTCCTGAAGAGAGGAATCAACTCCAAGGTCTACGAGGGGGCAGCACGTAAGTTGCTTTATGTGTTGAACCACGTTCTTTAGTCTAATACACAGAACACGAAACTGCTAACCCTACTAACCCTCACTCTAACCCACCTAACCCTACTTACCCTCAATTTGACACGATTGATTCAATTGATTCACACATACAGAAATAAACATGACAACAGTATTGACTTTTCTGAGCTTTCATTCACAAAAGTAAAGGTAGCATTTCTGATATTTGTATATATTTAGTCCAGCTAAACCATCCTCTAACCTTTACGCTGCCTTCTCACTCTTTGCTTCAATCCTGTTTCTTTTAAAGAGTCCTGCTAACCTTTACTAAACACTACGTCGAGAGCTCACATGTGCTTTCTTGCTGACGTTGTCTTTCGTAATGTTGCATACAATTGTACAATATATGTGACATTGTATGTAGTATGTTTTTTGTTTGTTTAGTTTGGACCAAATATAGCATTCTACTACAGTTGTTTACAACCATGTGTTTGCATCTTCAAGGAAAGCTTGGTTTTCCCATCACGACCGTCCAGCATGGAGTGGAAGGCCTGATGTTCCTGTTGACTGAAAGCTGTAAACTCATGGTGCGTCCAACTCACACACTAGAAAACATCTCTCTTTTGTGTATGTAAGGAGTCTAAACATCAATACTTTGTGTGTGTGTGTTTGTGTATGTGTGTGCAGATTTCAGATATAGATTTCAAGGACTCTGTGATGGTTTTGGGTTTCAGTCCAGAGTTGAATGAAATACTTTTACAGGTGAGTCTCCTTTTGGTGGAACATTGCACACAATCTCATCCATGTTCCCATTAGACGTCAATACTAAAATATCAATGTATTTTTTTTATTTGATTGTGATTAAATAACATGATTGACTCTTAAAGCCTGAGGGGGAAGAGCACAACTAAAATAGATGCTGAGCTTATTGATCAGTAGGTTCAGTCTTTATGATCCATATAAACCTCATCCATCCGTTCTCTGGTGTCTCTAGCTTTACATGAAGAACCATGATGCCATCCGCAGCACTCTCACCCAGCTGGCCCCCAGTCTGCCCTCCTACCATAACCTTGAATGGAGGCTGGACATACAGGTTGGTATAAAATGTCAAATCTCAAGAACTCGTCCGCTATCTGTATGCATGCTATTAAAATACAAATAAAAGCAATTGAATATACAATTTACCTCCGCCATCGGCGATGGACCGGCTGTTATGTGTTTTGCCCCGGGTTGTCTCTTGGCCTCTCTGTCTGTTAGTTTTGTCTGTTAGAAAGATAACTCAAAAAGTTCTGTATGACTAGATTCTGGCACAGATCCAGATCCAGGGGACTTTTTGGTGTCCCGCGAGGTACGCGCTCCACTGGAGGGCCCTCTAGGTCCCCTCATGACTTATTGTACGGCTCGTTCCTAGCTGGGGAGCCGAGCTATGCGGCAGCAGGTGGTTCCCATGGTAACGATGCTGCTGCACCTGACGACGGACGGCCCCGACAACCGGAGGTGTGCGCTCCAGACTGACCCCGCCACACTGCTTCACCTCATCTCCGTGCTGGAGGCCGCGCTGGCGTCCGTGAAGAACAACCGCGCCCGCCGCATCCTGCGCAACATCAAATGATAACGAGAGCCTTTAAGCGTTCCTGTTACTGGAGAACCCTCTTTGGAGCAGAACACTAAACTGCTTTTAGTTCTGGACCGTGTTGGAGAACTGGTCTGTACAGAACCTTGGATGATGATGATGATGATGATGATGAAAGTGATCTTGACTTATAGAATGTCTACTTTGGAACAACAATGTTGTTGCTTTTGATACTGAGTTTTTGTATTGTTAATGATCTTTCTTCTGTTTTCTACATGAGTCGAACTCTGTGTCCTTTATATGAATCACTTTAACATTATGTACAGCATGAATACAATATAAGTAAATGATATTAAGACACCTTCAGCGACTCTCGAGTGTTTGGTGTGTCACATCCCATCAAGGAAGGACCTCTTGACGGTATAACAAAAGTGGGATGGTGTAGGGATACTTGGGACAAAGTCAGCGTTAGTAAGCTTTAAATAATATATATAATAATGTAAAGAATGAATGCACCTGCATTCGAAACTTAAGATGGGATTTGCCATATGTCACAAGTACAATGGAAAAATGACTCCATTCTCAACAATACTATACTACACTATGAACAACACTAGTATAAACAACACTATATACTACCTACTATATAGTACATTGTAGGTTGTATATGATATAGTATATACTTTACTATAAACAACACTATATACTACCTACAATATACTATAAACTGAACAGACAGAAACTGCCCTTCTGGCATCCATCCGTCGCTCCATGCTGCTAGAGCGATTTCTCTCCTCGGTCCTGATACTCCTGGACCTGTCTGCAGCATTGGACACTGTGAACCACCAGATTCTCCTCTCCACCCTTGAGGGGATGGGTGTCTCGGGCTCTGCTCTCGCCTTGTTAGCATCCTACCTGATGGGTCGCTCCTACCAGGTGGCACTGGGAGGGTCTGTGTCGGAACCACGCCGACTGACTACTGGGGTTCCACAAGGATCGGTCCTGGGTCCTCTTCTGTTCTCCCTCTACACAACGTCCCTTGGTCCTGTTATCCACTCCCATGACTTATTCTACCACTATTATGCTGATGACACCCAACTGGTCTTGTCGTTTCCCCCCTAGGACATCTCAAAGTGGATGTCGATGCACCACCTAAAGCTCAACCTGGACAAGACTAAGCTAGTCTTCTTCCCGGCAAAGGGCTGTCCGCACCGAGACCTGGCTGCCACCATTGATGATGCTGTGGTGACACCTACTCGGACCGCAAGGAATCTGGGTGTGACCCTGGAAAACCAACGTTCTCGGCAAACATTGCATCGGTGACACGCTCCTTCAGATTTCTCCTCTACAACATCAGGAGGATTCAGCCTTTTCTCACTGAAAAGGCTGCGCAGGTGCTCAAGTTCTCCCACACATCTACCCTCCTTCAGTCTCTACACTGGCTACCTGTAGCTGGTCCATCCAGTTCAAGACCTTGGTGCTAGCCTACAGGGCAGTAAAATAAACTGCTCCATCCTACCTCCAGGCAATGGTCAAGGCCTACATCCCAACCCGTCTCTCTCTCTTCTCCGTCCTGGCCCCAATTTGGTGGAACAAACTCCCCTTGGATGTCAGGACTGCAGAGTCACTCCCCATCTTCCACCGCAGGCTGAAAACCCATCTCTAGTACATTGGAATGCTTGCTACCCATTCCCCAAGTCGATTATCTAAATAGATGAGATGTTATAGATAGGTAGATATTGTTCTAGATATTGTTATATATTGTTTGCCAACTTATTGTACTTCTACCTGAGCACTGGTTCAGTTATTGGAGACTTGTTATGAATGAAATGCACTTTTGACTTCTGGTGACGAGTCTCTGGATAAAAGCATCTGCTAAATGACTGTGATGTAATGTAATGTATAAACAACACTATATACTACCTACTATACACTATAAACAACACTATATACTACCTGCTATATACTATAAACAACACTATATACTACCTACTATATACTATAAACAACACTATATACTACCTGCTATATACTATAAACAACACTATATACTACCTACTATATACTATAAACAACACTATATACTACCTACTATATACTATAAACAACACTATATACTACCTACTATATACTATAAACAACACTATATACTACCTACTATATACTATAACCAACACTATATACTACCTACTATATACTATACTATATACTATAAACAACACTATATACTACCTACTATATACTATAAACAACACTATATACTACCTACTATATACTATACTATATACTATAAACAACACTTTATACTACCTACTATATACTATACTATATACACTATAAACAACACTATATACTACCTGCTATATACTATACTATATACTATAAACAACACTATATACTACCTACTATATACTATACTATAACCAACACTATATACTACCTACTATATACTATACTATATACTATAAACAACACTTTATACTACCTACTATATACTATACTACTATACTATATACTATATAGTATAGTAGCTACTATATGCTACTATATACTACCTACTATATACTATAAACAACACTATATACTACCTACTATATACTATAAACAACACTATATACTACCTACTATATACTATAAACAACACTATATACTACCTACTATATACTATACTATATACTATAAACAACACTATGGAATGAGAGTGGACACACACACACAGGGAAAATAAACAAATACACACACACACAAAACACAAACACAGCAGAGAACACACACACACACACACACACACACAGGGAGTGAGAGAGACATTTGTTGTACTGTTTAAGGGGGTTCAGTGTCTTAGAAACAGATTATACTCGGCAGTAGTGAAGTGTTATAACACATAACCATGACCTTAACCCTCACCCATTAAGGGAGTAGAGGGCGGACCCCAGATTTAACACATTTATATTATATTATTATATATTATATTATTGTACATAATAATAATAATAATAATAATAATAATAATAATAATAATAACAACAATAATCATAATAATAATAATAATAATAATAATAATTTAAATCCTTTCACTGTAATTTTGCACTGTAAATTCAATTTCACTTTTCACTTTTCACATGTCACTTTTTCAGTATTCATCTGAGTTATTTATTAGTATTTTATTACTGCCAATTTGCACTATACGTATTGTTGTGTATTGTATATACCTACGTATTACTGTAATAATACTGTAAATTGTGCAATTCATCTATCAATACATTTAGATTTCATTTAGAGTTCAGTTAGTTATATTTTGTTTATACTAGTTTAGTTTAGTTTGGTTTGTTATTTCGTTTTTAGCTTTTAGGTATTAGTATATTTTTGTGTGCATTTATTCCCCCTGTTTCAACTGTTGCACCTGAATTTCCCTCGGGATAAATAAAGTTATCTTGAATCTTGAATCTTGAATCATCATAATAATAATAATAATAATAATAATAATAATAATAATAATAATCCAAAAAGTATTATTATTATTATTGTACATAATAATAATAATAATAATAATAATAATAATAATAATAATAATAATCATCTAAATGGGGGGGGTCCGTCGCCCCTGTTACACGGGGCTTTATAAAGTAAACCCCCTCCTCTTCTCATGAATACTCATGAGTATCGTGCTGAATATTCATGAGCGCCGCCCGTCCGGTCCACATTCCCCAGCTCACCGCTCGGGACGTCGAGCGACAGACGAGGGAAAGAAAAACAAGCAGAACTTGTTGTGGAAGCCGAGGGGTTCGAGGGTTCGAGGAGACGAGGAGACGAAGGAGACGGGACTTAGTCGGAAACTTTTCCACCGCAGCTCGGGATCGGGTCGAGTTCTAACTGACTTATTTAGTTATTTAGTTATTTCGTCTCTTCGGTTCAACTCAAAGGGAAAAGTTTTTTCTTTTCCACCAGAAAGCAAAGTGTGTCGGTAAGAGAGAGAGAGAGAGAGAGAGAGAGAGAGAGAGAGAGAGAGAGAGAGAGAGAGAGAGAGAGAGAGAGAGAGAGAGAGAGAGAGAGAGAGAGAGAGATTCGGGAGGGAGAGAGAAACTTGGGAGAGAGAGAGAGAGAGAGAGAGAGAGAGAGAGAGAGAGAGAGAGAGAGAGAGAGAGAGAGAGAGAGAGAGATTCGGGAGGGAGAGAGAAACTTGGGAGAGAGAGAGAGAGAGAGAGAGAGAGAGAGAGAGAGAGAGAGAGAGAGAGAGAGAGAGAGAGAGAGAGAGAGATTCGGGAGGGAGAGAGAAACTTGGGAGAGAGAGAGAGACTCGGAGAGAGAGAGAGAGAGAGACTCGGGAGAGAGAGAGAGAGAGAGACTCGGGAGAGAGAGAGAGAGAGAACTGGGAGAGAGAGAGAGACTCGGGGGAGGGAGGGAGAGAGACTGGAGGGAGAGAGACTGGAGGGAGAGAGAGAGACTCGGGAGGGAGAGAGACTCGGGAGGAGAGAGAGAGACTCGGGGAGGGAGAGAGAGACTCGGGAGAGAGAGAGAG